>PVJC01010154.1:0-30211 GCA_004026665.1 Murina feae
AAAAAGTGTATTTCTATTCTTCCCGAGAAGAGCAGACTTGGAACTTCTGTTAGTGCCCACGCATGTCACCAAAGACCTGGGTTTGCAACCCTACTCCATTCATCTTTCTGAGCCTTGATGTCCCCCTTTGTAAGAGGACCTAAGATTGTGAGGTTTGATTGTGAGGTTGATCATGGATGGCAGAGAACCCCACACAGTGCCATCATTTGTTTCTAAGTGGGGATGGGAAACAAATGTTTGGGGAGCACAGCAAAGGAGGCCCATGGTTCCTTTCCAACCATGTGGAAGCTTTATTATAACCAGCTTCCAGACCGCTGTGCTGAGCTAGCGTTCTGTCTTGGACAAACGCTGTTTTCCCACTTAATTTGGTTCCCTCTGGCCAGTTGATCGGCTGCTGGGCTGAATAATCACTGTCTTCCTACCCTCTTCCCCACTCCTGTTCTCACCTCGGCCTCCGGCTGACCCACATGGGCCTCAAGCAGAAGACAGGACACCGCAGACAGGCCTGACCCTCTCTCCTTCCTCGGCTGCTGGTGCTGCCCGCCACCCACCGGTGTCTACTGCAATCCTGGTCGTCCACCAGAGAAACCTCCCATCCACAGGCTTCTTTGCATCCTTACTGCCACTGCTCCAAGTTGGCAGTGTTTCCCACAAGCAGGAAGGAACCTTCCCTCCTCCCCTTGGGGCACAAGTGGGAACTCCCGAAGCTTTCACTTGTGATGCCAAGGCCCCTGCTTTCATTACCGATGGGAGCAGAAAGCCCACTGGTTGGGAGTTTCTGCACGTGCGTACACACACACACACACACACACACACACTCTCAAGACAGGATTTTCCATGCATTGGGAACTTCAATGGGTAAGAGCCCCAAGCCTCTCATGGAAGTTTCTGGATACGATGGCAGATGGGTTTTGAACAGTGAGGGAAAGGACGTCTGTTGGGGGCAGCTGCGAGCCAGGCTGCAGTGACGACTTTGCAGCTTCATTGGATCCAGAGGCAGCCCCAGTGGTGCGTGCTTCTGGGAAATACCTCGGCCATGAAGACTAGGCCACCCATGCGAACTGTTGCCTTCTTGCCGATCCGCATCCTATTTATAGCGTCGATCCTGGGAAACAAATGTTTTCAGCCATCCATCTGCAAGTGCTGCTGGCACGCAGGCTCTCTCCTTCTGGAGTCCCCAGCTGGGTACTTCTAAGGGGATCAAGGAGAAGGCACACTGACCTGCAAAAGAACACACCAAAAACAAACAAATAACCACCCTCCGCTGAACAGGTGGCAGAATCCATGCCTGTGGAAAGTCAAGGCCACAGATGGTGCACAAAGAAAGGGCATGGCTCTGCCCCTCCCAGGCCACCCGGAGGACCCCTCCGGTGAGCTGGCTGGCGGAGACTTTTTCCCACTAGAGACGGAGGGGATGGGATAAGACAGAACTCGCCCACAGTCGTGCCGGTACTTCTTACTCAAGAGCCACACGCTTTATCATGTCAAATGACGAAAATATTTTGTCTTCTACCTAGCTTGGGGGCTTCCCATTCTGGCGAGGATTACATGGATGCCAAAGCCAGCCGTCCCCTAGGAATGTGAGCAAACTGGCTGAGAACAGGGCCCTCAAGATCCAACAAGCTGCTGCATCTTGAATACAAGGAGTCACTTTTCACAGTCTCTTGTTCTTGGGGCTTTGCTAGGCTGCCCCACCCCCTTCCCATCCCCCCTGACCCCCACTCGCTTGTGAATTTGATAGGGAACATAGATTTTACCGGAGTTTTGTCTCTGATGTGAATTTACTCAACCCTCTTAGAAAATATCCCTAAACTGTTTGTACATTTGTTTCTCCAGCTGAAAAGATCAGGAGAAAACCTGATGCTTCTGTTTCCTCCTTTTCCCCCACCTCGCCTCACCATCAAATAGAGCTACACTGACCCAGCCCTGCCCCGCTTCCAGACCACTGGGCCGGGCTAGCATTCTGTCTCAGAGAAGGTTGCTCCAGGCCTGGGGTAACCTTCCCTCCTTTCCCACTTTCCTTTCAGGTGCAAGACAAAAGTCACATTTCTGATAAGGTTTCCCTCAACCATCCCAGAAAAAATAAACGACCCCCTATTGAGTTCATTAAATATACCTTCAATTCCAAACTCTTTCTTCAGTGCCTCTGATCTTTCTACGGGTCTGTTTTTCTATTCTGGAGCCTATGCCAAAGTATTTTTCAATTGAAGTTATCTTTTTTATATAATATGCAAACATTGGTAGGTTTACACTCCTTATTCTTATAGCGCTACAACTATCAAACTAGATTTGCTTTACAAATTAAATACAAATACAACAACAACAAAAAAAAAACTGGAAAACTTCAAATCATCCCAGTGTGCTGCCAGGACAAAGTTGTTGGCCAGCGGTGAACAGGGTGTTCAGGGCTACGGGGCAGGTCCTACATGCTGGGTGTGCTGTGAATATGACTTGTCACATGAAGGCCTCATGCTTGCATGCTATTCAGACCGATGTCAAATTTTGCTGTCACTAAGCCAGACTGGAATTTGGCTCTCAACGCATCGTCAGTGTTTTCAATCTACCTGTTATTAGCACAGGAGTATCAAATCAGTGCGATTTACCACCAGTGCAATTGTAAATGCTTTGTAATATGAATAAGTGCAAATATGACACAGTTTTGTGGCCGTCCCTGATTACCAGTGGCCATCGGATGATCCGGAGTAGGATTATGTTTACTTTTTGCCATTACAGCTTAAAATAAAACACATTTTAGGTTTATCAGATCCCAACAGACATGCACAAATACCAATTTTAAAACTCTCGTGTGTCTTGCTCCTCCAGAGCTGCCTGTCCTGCGATCCTCGGGGCTCACGGAGTGTTGCCCTGCTCTGACTTCAGTGCCATGCTATTTGATCCCAGAAGCTTTATAGTGTGTTTTCATATCTCTCTGGACAAATCCTCTCTGCTACCCTTTCGATGTTTTCCTTTTACTAATTTTTATGGGAAATTCTTACACATTTGTACTTGGATATTTCAAATCAGAAGTATGATTCCTGATGCTGTAACAATAATATATCTATAACCCCAATTCCTACAATTCCTAATTCCTTAATAAAAGAAGAGAGATTCTGATGGGAAATCATGTTCCTGTAGTCACCAGTTTCATCAGGGTGGAACTTGAGATATTAAATCTTCCCTCTAAGAACGTGTTTCATTTCTCTATTTGTTTCCACCTTGTTTTAAGTCCTTCAATAAAGTTTCACAATATTCTATATTCTTATTAAATTTATGCCTGGTTATGTCATAGTTTTGTATCTATTTTAAGTGGGAGTTTCCCCATTCCCTTTTCTAATTATCACATTACCAGACAAAAGAACTAACTGAATATCAAAATATTTTATCAAAATCTCCTATGAATTCTAAATGGTTTTTAAAATAATCTTTCAGATTTCTGAGAATACATAAATGTTTTCTGAATATAAAAATGATGAGAATTTGTAATTTTAACATTTATTCTACTCAATTAATTTTCAAACACTGTTGCATAACTAACTGGCGACAGTGTCTCCCTCTTATTTTTGAATTATTGGAAGTAGCTTTATCATTTTACCCTTCACATGATTGTTCATGGTCTTTGGCATATTTACTCCGTTTACTTCTGTCTAAGCTAAGGTAGAGCTTATGAAGAACATCTTCCAGATTTTATCACATGCTTCTTTCGAACCCACTGAGATCATTATTCAGTTTATCTCCTTTAATTGATTCAAGAATTATGTTTCCAGATTTCCTGATGGTGAACCATTCATTCTTCCTATTATTAACCCAAGTGGGGTATTCTGTAATATTCTCTCTTTCAGTATATTGCTGGATTTTATTTAAAAGTTTTCACTTTATTCACGTTTGTGGTTCTATAATTATTGTTTCAGTTCCATCTTTCTCAAATTTTGATATTAAATTATTATGATGGATTTTAAATGAATTAGAGAATTTTTCTGTACTTTTTATATATCAGGAAAGTCTAACAATGTAGGGGGTGTCTATTCTTTGCATATTAAACGGATATTGGCTATGAAAATCAACAGAGCTACTTGGGGTTTTTATATGTTTATTTTTCTATCATTATTGAGACAATTTTATTGCTTTATATTTGTTAGAAAATCATTATTTTCTAGTATTTTTCAAGTATAATACTCTGGAATTGCACAAAATATCCACCGATAGTGTTTTTCCTTTTTAGTATCTATCATTATACCTCATTATCCATTCTTTTATTATACTTTGAGAAGTGCCAAATGACAGTTTTTAGGGTTGTAGTGAACACAAATAAAACATAAACATGAGCTAGCAATCCCATGTGGAAGAGAGGGGACCAGGGACCAGCTTCTCTTCAAGTGAAGTGGCATTCCCAGAGGCTCCCAAGGACCCTTCATTTTTTCAAAATAAAATCTCTATCATTTGCTGAATCGCCTGAGCATCTTGATGACATGCAGATTTTCCTAAGTCTGGGGTGGGGACCCAAGATTCTGCGTTCCAACGAGCTTCCCGGCCACGATGCTGCCGCTGGCCCACAGCTCCCACTCCGAGCCTGAGGCTCGAAGGAACACATCACACAGAAGCCCTTTCTTTCTACACTAGAGTGGCCTTCGCCTGACTGGTGACTTGAGTTCCCACCTACCGGGGCGTGGGGACGGGGGGGGGGGGGAGATGCTGAGTGTGTGAAGGCGAGAGGATGGACGGGTTTATTTATCAACGTTTCAATAAACAGGTCCCTGCTTTTAAGTTCACCAGGTTTCCGCAAAATACTCATTATAGCCTTTGTATCTAAGAAGTTCATTCTGGGCCTCTAAGGGGTTAAAGAGGCTGGAGACGGTAAGAGAAAGCTCCCTTCTCACGGCACTTCTAACAAGCTGAACCTGGTCCAAGCCTTGTTCAATGAGCACGTATATTATACAAATAAGATCACAGGCGCGTCCTCACCTCTAATTAAACCAGAAAGGAAGCATTTGTTCTAATTGGACTGCATAGCTCAAGAATTAATTGTGAGATTGTTTAGAATTACAATCTTGTGACCTGTTCACCAAAAGGCGGGGAAACCCCTATTTTAGGAGTCTCACTCTATGTAATTTTTTTCCAGACCTTCCCTACCCCCCGCCCCTATTTAATTCCTGGAAACCTTAGTGCAAGTTGAACCCATGATTTACAAACAAAAGCAAAAACTTCTAAGGGCAGCTTACTGTGCAGTTTCATAAAAGCCTTGGCAAAGGTGAGGATAACTCAATTTAGCTCAATATTCTAATGTGCCCCTGAGAAGGCGCCCTCATAATTAGGGATTTGCACAATTTCTATGGGGGGAATCATGTGTCACATTATTTATCAATATCAAAAGAGTCACTTTTGTATTCGGCTGCCTGGCGTGCCTGGAAACAAGATATTCTCACCAAATGCTAGTCTCGGGCCACGTTCAACCAAAGGTGCAGAGGGTTTTCACTGGCACCTCTGGTGAGCTTGGGTGGCATTGATTGCCATCAAGTCTGCAAAGTATTATTTGACAGGGTTCGGCACGATTAGCGTGAGAACTGTCCCCACTCTGCTTGGGTTCTCTCTTCTGCATCTTATTGGTACAGCTTGCCAACAAACGCTGGTTGTCTGCCTGCCGCCCGTTCTCTCCATCAGAGAGAAGAAGCTGGCTCTTCACCTTACGAAAGCTAATAAATGAAAGAATGCCGCTATGACATACTTCACTGCATGCCCTGAACCCCTTGGGACCAGGGCTGATGTCTTTAGAGTACTGGGCAGACTGGGACTGGGGTGCGCTTTCGCACCCGGGGAGGCCCCAGTTCGTTTGGTGAGGCTCTGCTCAGCCTGCTGCGCTTTGGTTACTAATACTCCGCCAGGGGCTACAGGGAACCCAGCTCCCTGCCAAGAACTAGCTTGAGCTTGTGATGCTGACACTTGGAAAAGTCTTGCTTTGACTTGTAGATAGAAAGAGTACATGTCAAATTGAATGTCAGTGATGGAGGGGAGGGGGGTGCTTGACACGGTCTTCCCATGAAACGCTGCATTTCATGCTAGTGACATTTTAAGAGAGCATACTCATGAGCAGGGTGTTTGCCCACCTCACAGCCTCCATCCCATCAAATGCATAGGTCTTCACAGTTGCTGCTACTGAATGCAAAACCTGGCTACTTTTGAATAGGTTGTAGGGATGGAAAATGAAGACAGCTTTGCCAGAATTATATAACCTAAAGCAACCCAAAGCAGACCGTAGAGGATGGGCAAATGGAGCTGAACTAAAACAAGGAGAACCACTTTACTTTGAGAATGGATTTTAATGAAGATCAAGTGAGACACACAGTCTGGTGAGTGTGCCCGGAAGACTCATGTGTCAGCCTCCACGCTGCCAGCAAGGTGCCAGGGCATGTAGGGATACATGGGAATTAGCCTCCCCACACAGAGGGAGCAAACCTAACAACTGGGAGATTCTGAGTAGATTGTAAGGGAACATCTCACTAAACTATGAGGTTTTTACAGGCTAGCTTAGGTCTCTGAGTTCCCCTCACCTAACATGGGAGCCACCCTAGGCACAGCAAATCTTTGTGAATGAATGGATGAGCAACAGGAGACAGAATATAACTGAGGTGAAGCACAGACAACCACTGCCACAGCAGTTCAGAAGGGGACAGAACAATGTGCGAATGGGTAAGTGAGGAAGGATCCTGGAGAATGAATTCGGCCTCAGCACAAAGAATGGCCCAAAATATCCCGTGGCTTCTAAATCTCCTGATTCCTATTCCTGGCCTTTCCCACTCTACTAAACTCCCTGAGTCCATAGACTGTATCTTGTTTCATTCACTGCAGAGAAAATTTAATTTACAGACTCCTAATTCCGCTGTTCATATTGGGTAGCAGTCTTAGCATCATGTGCTTAATATGTGAAAAAAACAAAAAGACAACAAAAGCAAAAAGAGATGCTAATTTGTGGTTCATTTTGTTTGTTGCACATGAAATATTTTATGAGCCCCAAATTTTAAATTATATATTTTTTCACACATACAATAGCATGCATACACAAGAGTATTTTAAATATTTTAAGAATAAATTGTTTAACTAAAATTTACTTAGAGTATATGTTGTATCAGTCAGGATTGGTTAAGCTATACAGTGGTAACAAGTGAGTCTGAAATCTAGTTTTGCACACCAAAAGTTTATTTCCCACGCTGCTGTATGTTCAGGTATACAGCGGGAGGGGGGGGGCAGGGAGGGGCAGTTACTCTGCAGGAACCAGGCTCTACCACTTACAACATCTTCAGACCCCATAGGAAGAGAAGATACAATTGAAAAGGATCATGTTTCAACTCTAGGACACTGTAGTCCAGAAATGACACAAATCACTTTTTTAATTGAATTTATGGTGTGGCATTGGTTAATAAAATTATGTAGACTTCAGGTATACAGTTCTATAATACATCATTTCTATATTGTATTGTGTGTTTACCATCCCAAGTCAAGTCTCTTTTCATCACTATTTATCCCCTTTTACCTTCTTCCTCTTCCACTTCCTTTTCCCTCTGGCAATCGCCATACTATTGCCTATGTTCATGAGTCTCTTTTTTTTCTTTGCTTAATCCTTTCACCCTTCTTACCCAGCCCCCAACCTCCTCCATTCTGACAGCTGTCTCTCTGTTCTTTGTATCCATGAGTCGGTCTCCAGTTTGACACAAACTACTTTTGCCTAAAGCCCATTGGTCAGAACTACTCATGTGACCTGCAACACGCGGGAGAGCAGATGGAATGTGTGTTGTGTGTCCTCATCCTTTCTGGAATCACTCCCTGCAAGGAAATTTCAGGACCACTACAGTGGAACTCAATGATGGGTAGCACCCAAAAAAAGATTTTTTTTTCTTTCCCTGGAGTCTTGAGAGAACCTGAAGTGGTGGGTAGCAGGATACAGTGATAGAATACTTTAGACAGGGCAGCCCATAATACCTTAGCCTGGATCCCATAGCAAATATCAATTTCAAAAACAAAATAAAGAGGAAATAGCAGTCACCATTGGTTAAAAACTTACCAACGATATCATCAACCTCTAACAGTAAAACCATTGCTAAGAAGGCATCTTCTAGGCCATCAATGTGCCTCTTGGCTGGTATCAAAAACATGCTGAACTTCTGGTGACACCAAAGGGCCATAAAGAGTCTAGACCCAGAGCCACTGCCTATAGGGGATGCACTGACCAGGTCTGACAGGCAGATGCTGGGGGTAGAGTGACTGTTTGCCCCAATCTTCACATTCACAACAACTCCATTTCTCTCTTGGTTGTCATTTCTAGCTAGGAATTCTGGAAATATACCAAGTAGACTGAACATTTAAAATACAAGTTTTAGTAAGATCTATGTGGTGCTTCTTCCTGTCTTTTTTTTTTTTTAATAACAAGAACTCTAAAATTGAAAATTCAAAGCCTCAAAACTCCCTGAACCCCTGAGGTCTTACCAAGGATAGATAATCCAATGAGCTAGTTGACAAATCAGTTGCAAATGCACGTGGATGGTAGCCCTCTGGAGACTAGCTGCCCTAGCTTGATACCATCCAGGGGTCATGCACAAACTACCCCTGTAGGGTGATCAACCACACAGAAAAACACAAGACCCACCTGTGGTGGAGACCTTCCAATGCAGATTCTCAGCCCAGCCCGTGTGGTTTGTACCTGGCCCCCCGTCATGCTAGCTGCCAAAACCTTGACATGTAATTGAGAGAATTTGGTCAGATTCTTTGGGTTGAGAGGATCCAGGATTAAGCCAGTGTGGAGACTCTTGCCTTTCAGCACTGGAAGCATGGTCCCCAGGGAAGGGGGTCTGGCCTGAGGCCCACTCAAGCTCATCACCTGAACAAATATCTTCCTGTCACACTGAAGAGAACAGCTGAGGTTCAATAAAGCATCTGCTAATAAATTGTCCCTACAGTGTCAGCTCTCCTGCTGGGAGCCCATCCTGCACACTGACATGAATTTCTTAAGTTGAACAAAAGGAAACCCAGGATGGCATTGATCCAGACGAACTGGCTAAATCGGCACAGTTGGTTCCTTCCACAAGCTTAAAGACATCTCACTGATCATTAGCTCCAAATAACCTCAAATCCAGCCTCTGTAAATCCTCCTCCTCTGGGAGACACACGCAAACCATGGGCCAAGTCTTCTGGGTCCCAGACCACTGCTCCCTGTGGTGGGAAGATGTGGTGGGAAGAGGTTCCCAGCTGGGTGACAGAGCAGAGGGAGAGAAAGGCCCGGCCTGGGGGCAGGGTGGAGAAGCTGGCTGAGAAATAAGGTGTTTGTTCTTGGTGCCTCCAGCCCAGGGCTGGCTGCCTGGGAACTCGGGGAGGTGCAGGAGCCCAGGCCCCAGGTGCATGGCATTGCTGTTGCTGCTGAACCTGGGCCAACATTAGCAAAAGCTGAGGTGAAGTTGGGCCTTGCGGGAAACTGCTTGCTTTCTTCTGCCAGTGGCAACTTGTGTTTGGAACTGCATTTTGCATTAAAATATGGAAAATGGGTTGGGGTTCTTGTACAAGGCAGCTGACAGGGCCAGATGTAGGTCATCTGTTTTCTGAGTTAAGAAAACACTTATTTGGGCTTTCATAATGTTTTTTCCTATTTTTTAAAGCGTGTCCATCAAAAGTATTTAATAAATGTCAGATGGTACATGGCCGTAAGCAAACTTCTTGTTGACAGAGCAGCTTCACAGACACAGGCTCATGGGATTTTATTATCTGGCACAGATGAAACCAGTATGCTGTGTACCCAGCAAATGTGAAAGTTCAAGGAAGTCGTAGAGGGTGGTGAACTTGGGATGGACAATCCTCTCACCTTGGAAGAGCTCATGGTGATGTACCTGTGATCTCCAATTATTTCTTTACATTCAGCTTTATAAATAGTCACATGCCTAGAAAATTTTCCATGGAATGACTGGCTATGTTCTTATATTCAGGAGTGCACCGGAGAACCTTGCTTGTAGAAACTCAGGGATTTGTTTTTGAAAATTATTTCCATATGAACAACTTATGTATTTAGTTCTCTCTTGCTCACATTTAGAAAGACCAATCTGAAATGCATAATTAAAAAAAGCAACACCAGGCTGGAATTTATCCAAGCAGATGACCAGATCAGTACAGAGTCAGAATCTTCTACAAACCCTCCCACTTCTGTGGTATCACCCTCTGGGCTGTGGACAAACCATGTGACTGAAGTTACTTGCTGGCCAGAAATGGATTCTTCCCAGTGGATTCTTCAAACTCATCTTTCTCTTGCAATGTTGTTAAATTCTGATTTACCTCTATAGATTACATCTACGAATGTAAAGGGGTTGGGGTCATTCCTTAAAGATCACAAGGCTCAAAGTGTTGGAAATTATGATTCTAACTTATCTGCTTGAATTGGGATTCTCCAAAGCAGTGAGCATAGAAGGAAGTCAGAAAAAATAGATGGGGGTTATAAGACATGTAGATATGCTTCCACTGGCCTTTGCAGTTTACAAAGCATTTCATGTTTTCCAAAGTAAAGCAAGTAAGCCAATAGCATAGCTTCTGCCAAACAAGCCTTCAGATTCCAGTATTTATATGAAAAGAAGCAGAATCCTAATGAAGAAGAAGAAGAAGAAGAAGAAGAAGAAGAAGAAGAAGAAGAAGAAGAAGAAGAAGAAGAAGAAGAATTTTGTTGATGATGATTTAATCAGGGAAGCAAAGCCTCTGATTGAGAAGGTACGAAAATCTACTATCCTGGAGGGGATGCATGATTAGTTCACATTTTCTTTTAACAAATACACCACAGTGAGCCCAGCAGTATGGCATTGCTCTGATAGTGCCTACAGAGTAGTGACAATAAATGAGTTTGAGCAAAAGGACATATTAATTAAAGAATTACAAATGGCTACTGTGAAAGGACAAGTAAAAGGCTGACTTAAGAAGAACAGCTCATCAGAAAAGGCCATTGGAGGACGTTATGTTTAAGCTGAGGCCTAGAGTAAGAGGCGCAGAGGGAAGTGTGCTCCTGAGCAGGAGAACAATGCAACTGGGGACCCGGAGGCAGGGGAAAGTTAGCACATCTGAGAAACCAAGAGAAGGCCAATGTGGCTGAGCCAGATAGACCAGGGGCGACAGTGAGATCAAGTTCAGTTAGAGGTAAGCAGCGGCTGAATCATAAGAACTTTCTGGCCACAGTGAGGATTTTGGATTTTAGTCCATGTGCCATGAGAAAGGATAATTGTGATGTGATCTGGTTTATATCATCAGAAGATTGTTCCGGATGCTTTGTGGAGAATGGGATGGAGTTTAGGTAAAGACGAAGAAAAAATATTTCAGGAAGTGTTAGAATAGTCTATATGAGGTATTGGAATAGTCAACATAAGCAATAATAGTGGACTGGGTGAGGGTAGTGACATGGGGATAGAGAAAGGTAGACCAGTTAGATAACTAAAAGTTTTGTTTTGGACATGTGAATTTAGATATGGCTGCAAGACATCCAGGCAGAGATAGTGAGAAGCAATAAGATACAGGAGTCTGGAGTTTACACATATAAATTTGGAAGCCACGTACATAAAACAGCATTTACATATATGGAAATTGATGAGTTTAGCTGGTGTGAGAGCTCAGAGAAAGAAAAGGGGTGAAGACTGAGCATTAGGAACATGCCAACGTGTCCATATTAAGTAGCTGAAATGCAGCCAGTAGAGGAAATATCTTTAAGTATTTTAGCCTTGGCTCTGTCACTAAGTCTATGTTATTGAGCAAAAACAAAAACAAAAAAAAAACAACAACAAAAAAACACAACTGGATTATGTGACCCAAAGGCCCCTTAATGTTTACCACTCTATAATTTTACCAAAAGGCACCTTCCCAACTCTGCAATCAGAGAAGTGTTGAGTGAGTTCAGGACTGACTTTAAAGAAGTCAGCTAGGATGACACCCACCTCTTTACCCCCATGTTTCTGCAGAAAACATGCTGGGCTAAGCAAATGATGGGCCTGATATTTCTGTGGATAGAACCCTCAGACCATAACAGGAAAACAACAACAACAAAAACCTCTAAATGATAAGGAGTAAAGAGGGATATCTGTCAACTGACAGGTAAAATTCAAGTGTGTCTTTTGGGTGAGGAAATAAATGGGAAAAGATTAGGAGAGCTAGGGGATTCCCTGTCCAGCCAGAGAGAACTAAAAACTAAGAATATTGGAACATGTGGTCTCCAAGATCACCAAGATAGGGGATAGAAGAGATGGAGGAAATAAATGGCCTCAGCCAGGGAGAGATACACAATACCCCCCACTTCAGTTGAATTCAATTACAAAGGAGCCTGGAAAATGCAGAGACAGGGGCCTATGAACTAATCAGTGAGCAGTCACTATCTGACATAGGGGGCCACACACAAAATTTAAGGGAGGAAGTCTATCTTTGAACCATTCTTACTTGGCAGCCTGTGCCCTTTCATTCTCCCCTCTTCTCTGCTAACTCAAGCTTCTACCCAGTCTCCTTTCCTCAGGACTTGGCACTCTACCACTCAAGAATTAACAGTGCCTGAAGGAGACACTGCCTCCTTGGGAATCTGCTTTTACCCATTAAAAAGCAAAGCAACCTGTTTAATGATAGTGTTCCTGGCCCAATAGCAGGGAGAGAGAGGTGCCAGCAAGGCAATTATACATTTATCTAATTTGTGTAGTAATGATGGCTTCTTTTCATTGGGTACCTACCACATGTTGCCACCATTATTTTTATTGTTATTACTATTATTTTGAAAAGCAGCAGAGTCAAGTCAAATCCCAAGTCTGAGGCTTAGTGACCTTGAACAAGGTGCTTAACCTCTCATTCATGCCATTTGCTGAACCATTTAAAATGAGAATAGGGGCACCACCTCCCTTGTCGTCCTGTAGAGGATGGGACATGAGAGATGTTATAAAACTCAAGTTGTTGTAATAAGCTGCTTGAACTGAAGAAGAGCTAAGAATTGCAGTTCTAAAGAAACAGGGTGGCATCCCCAGTTGGTCCACTGGACACCCTTTTAGGAGAGGGAGAGAGAAGCTGATGGAGGAGAAAAAGGTAGTAAAGTAATTCGGACAGAGGCCTTTGAAGCAGGACTTGAGGCCCTTATTGCTTGTCTGGCGTGCAGCTGTGTGCAGAGCCTGAGACTGTCATACCCACAGTGTCAGAATCCACAGAGCTACCAGAAGCCCCACACCATACAGCCCTCTCGATGCTGGTTTCCCACCCAGGAGCCCCAGTTCCCCTCTGAACCTGTGCATGGAGACTGGCACGCTTCCATCCAAGGGGAGAGGCTGGAAGCATGCTAACAATATTGACACAGCAGTGGTTTAATTAAATCTTTAGTGGAAAAACAGCTGAGAGGTGGGGCCTTTCCCAGCACCCTTCACTGAGCAGCCAACTGGATGGCTCCATCCCCTGGTACCAACACTCGAGCTAATACCATCATTTTTGCCATGACGGCACTCTCAAAGTGCTGAAATCTTATTTAAAGACACAGCCCAGAACCTGAAACCAGACACCTTCCATGGAGAAACCCCTCGGGTCGAAATTCTGGGTGTGACACAAGGCAAAGCAGAAACCTGGATGAAGTGATCCATGGTGTGGTAAGAGGGGAAAGCAGCAGGAGCTGGGACAGATGAACCCCGCGAGATGGGGAACTCAGATTCCTGTCCCCTCAAGTCACCCACAGGCTGGCCCCAGATCTTTCCTGTGAAGACCTTTCTCTCTAGTCACTTTGAGTTGAAAAATCTGGCTTCCTAGATGCGATGGCCATGTGAGGCATACCGATGAAAAAGGAGAACCAGCAGATCTCAGGATCCTGCCTTCATGTGGCACGTGCCTCCAACGTTTCTGCCTCCTCCTCCCTCAAAACCAAGGCCAAGCAGCTCCAAATTCCTATTGTTTTTGATATTAATATTTAACATTTATTAAGCATTTAAAACATACTACACCTGCACTATTGAATATGGTAGCTACAAGCCACACAGGGCTAGTCAGCACTTAAAATATAACTGGTTGAATTGAGATGTACTATAAATAAATATAAAGCAACCCCAGATCCTGAAGACTTTGTTTTAAAAAAGGTAAATTACTCATTAATATTTATATGTCAGAATGACAATATTATGGATATACAAAGGAAGATAATATGTTACTAAGATTAATTTCACCCTTTTTAACATTTGTAAATGTGGCTACTAGAAAATTTAAAGTCATATCTGTGCCTTACGTACTTTGATTGAACAGAAACATGTTAGATAGTGTGCTAGACACTTCTTATATTATCATCTCATTTAATCCTTAAACCACAACCCTGAGGTCACTTGCATTTTACAGATGACACCCTGTTAAGGTCCCATGTTGCCCATCTCCTCTCTGACTCCCTTGCTATCTCCTGCCCCTTTACTCATTCACTCCATACTAGCCACTCAGCTTCCTCAATGCTCTCCAAACATGCCAGGCACACTCTGTCTTGAGGCCATTTTCCAGCTGCCATCTCTACCTAGAATGGTAGATAGCTACTTGGCAAATCCTTGGCATTACCCAAGTAGGGTTTGATTTCAGCAGAATTGTAATTACTGGTCCTCAATTTCCTTCTAATTTTGCTCGGTGACATCATGAAATGTATCTTGCCCCTCAGTCTTATACTCCCATTTTCTTCTTATTCCATGTTATCATTTTTACTAATATTTACCATTTTCTAATCTCTATGAAGTTTAGTCACTTGATATGAGTCTACTGAAAGTCTCCCTGTGACAAAATGCAAGTTCCCCAATGGCAGGGATCTTAGTCTGCTTTGTTCCCTGCCATAACTCAACGGGGAGGAGATCGAGGTGGGAATGTTGATTCCCCTGGCTCCCTGCCCGGTTAGCGCAAGGGGGCCATGTCTCTTACAGAAGGGGCCTGGTGGTGGCCCTCTCCACAATGTTCTCTGTCTCCAAGTTTTGATAACTACTCCTCTCATTGCCTTTTCAAGCCTAGAGGTGACATCTAAGGAGGCCCGTTGCCATTCTCCAGGCTACTGCACTATCCCTTATAATTTCTCTATACCCCGGCTCACATCTTTGTGAACAATATCCTTATGAAACTCTCCTAAATCACCTAATTTGAGTGTCATGTGTTTCTTCCCTGACTCATACATGACTTTTTTTATGAACTACTGTGAATGCCGCATCCATTTGCAGCTAGAGTTCAGGATCTGGAAAAGGGGCGCGCACACACACACACACCCACACGAATACACCAGATGAGAAATACGAATTTAGAAGGCATGGAGGGCCAGGCGGAAAACCTTTCTCTAGTGGAGAAGATCCCTGACTTCTGGGTCCCTTTGCTTTTATTCACTCGAATACACATTTGCCCTTTAGGGATGCATACAGGCGTACCAAAGGTAAAGTTTGGTAAATAGTAAAAGGATTATCAGGTTAGGGGATTGCCTTGAGCCATTTGGCCAATAGCAGGGCAATATTATGCTGATTTTCAGCCCTGCTGAATATAGATTGATATGCTAACTACTGTTGGTCTTAGTCTCCAGCAAACTACTCCAAGAAACCAAATCTGTAACTCATTGTCCCATGAGAAAATTCATCCCAAGGAGCAAGTCAGATTGCCTGAAAGTTGTCAACTCCCAAATTGCCCCAGCTGGAAGAGGGCCTCTCACCCTCCTGTGCTGAGTAGATGGGGGTAAACTACCCCAAACACCAGCCCTGAAGTTGCACCAGTTCCATGGAACTAGATAGGTTGACTGCAAAGTGTCCAGCATTGTAGGTAGCAATCACACATGGTCAAGGGAAGGGGCTAGAGCCCTTCAGTTATGTTCATGTATAAGGACTAAGCTCAGTTAAGGGTTTATAATACAGATGTGGCTTAAGTATATGTGTGCCTACGCGCATAGAAACAGTAACTCATTCATTACATATTTACTGAGTGACTCGTATGTACCAGGCATGGTGCTTGCAGGACTATGAGTAATATATTTCCTTCTTAGTTATGGTATATATACATACACTTTAATGTATGTGATATATATATATCATTCAGCAATTAAAATTTGAACTAAAAGATACAATTGAGCCCTTACCAGTTTGGCTCAGTGGATAGAGCGTCGGCCTTTGGACTAAAAGGTCCCAGGTTCGATTCTGGTCAAGGGCATGTACCTTGGTTGCGGGCACATCCCCAGTAGGAGGTATGCAGGAGGCAGCTGATCCATCTTTCTCTCTCATTGATGTTTCTAGCCTTCTATCCCCTTTCCATTCCTCTCTGTAAAAAATCAATAAAATATATATTTTTAAAAAGATACAATTGAGACAAAGCTTAACTCCCTCCAGAAACTGAGACCCAGAGAAGTGAAGTGGCTTACCTGTGAAGACACACTGGAAAGCCATGGTGGAAATCAACAGCTCTCATGCCAGACTCTCAGGACATCTATCTGACTGATTAGCTCTCCCTCTTCAATGCGTCAGCTCTCTTGACATTTTCTGGTTGACCATAAACATGGCTGCAGCAACACTAAAAGGTATGTGTATGTCCATGAAAAAAATGGCCCTCCAGTTCAGGCAATGAACTCATCCCACTCATGATTACCATGAAAATATTACAACAGAAATAGGACCTAGGGATACTGTCATGCCTAGTAAAGAAAATAAGCACATGACAAAGGTGCACTGAGGGTCTCAGGGATACAGAATGCCATTTTTAGCAGGCTGGAGAGAGCAGACCAAGATGGCCCGGGGACAGTGAACACACCGATAAAAGAGAAACACGAGAGAAGAAAATGTGCTGTCACATTCAGTTCCATTTCACTGCAGTCTGTAGGGAATCTCCGCTGTTTCATTTGTGACAAATGGCTCAGAAACATGTCACAGACCTTCAAGGAAGAGCCATGGAATGTGTGCTGGTGATGGACACACTTCAGGGTCTGGCTTCCATCTCTTTCTTCCTTGGTTCTTTTGTACCTCCTGTCAATTCAGGAAACCTGGGAGTGTTCCTTTTTGCCTAATCCTGATTCTGCACCTCTCTCATGAACTGATAGAAAGCTCTCTGGGCCCCTGCGAACATCTCTGGAGATGCTGGAAGAGTGAAACCACCATGTGTTGTCTTGTCTTCTCACCCCATCTCATTCAACACCAAACTTGAGTGTTCTCTCAAACCCGATACTCTGAACATGCCAAAAAGAATTAAGCCATGAAATACTATCCCTTTTGGATTCTCTTGCCCAGTCTCATGGTTAGTGCAGTTTGGGCAGAACACACAGCATGGAGATGGCTGCCAGAACATTTGTGAATCCTGTTAGTGCTCCCTGGAGGCTCCCATATTCGAGCCAAAAAAAATGACTCATGAATGGTTCGTTTCATGATGCTAACCCCCAATCCCATGACAGCATCATACCTCATTGGCTCTGATGTTTCCCTTTGTAATTAAATCTTTAACAGAATTAGGTTGCTCTTACAACCACTTTCATGAAGCAATATTGACTGCACTGTGTACTTCACCAGTCAAGGCCATTAATTTATAATCTGGGTATTGTACTGGAACCAATAGACAAGATAGAACTGTGGGTAATGGCATGCTATGTGTAGTTAGAAGTCCTGGGAAGGTTCAATTGGGTGTTCATTTGTTTTTACCATATTAGATTTTTTTTCTATAAGCAGGGAATTGAATGCTTCCTATAAGCTGCTCATAAATGCTATCCATGTTTGTATTCACATTAAAGATACAAAACTAAATTGAATCAGTATTTGAGAAGGAAACTTATAGTGAATTCTGTGGTTCATTCTACAATTCTTGAGTGTCAAGTTAATGCTAGCCCAACAATATTGAGTTAAGAAAAGCCTAATTAATATAATCAAATAAAATTGCTTAGATTTAAAAGTCCCTGTTCCAAGTAGTGCACATCTACTATTTTGTTTAATCCTAACAATGATCTTATAAAATAGAACCACTATTACCTTCATTTTATTAATGGGGCAACTGGAACTCTAAGAGGTTGAGGTAAGCATTCAAGGCCACAGGACCAAGTGTAGCAAAGTCAGGATTCAAGTCAGGTCTCCCTGTTAACAGAACTCTGTTCTTAATCTCTAACCAAAATTGGAGGAGAGAGAAATGAGATCTGATTACTCTTATCCCATATTTTTTTGACTTATGTTTGTTTCCTCAGTCTCATTTTTCTACAATGTTTGGAAGACAGAAGAGTGCAACTGAAGTCTCAAAGCAAGTTAACATTTGCTGGAATCAGATGCAGTTGACCTCAAAAGAACTGGGCAGGTTTCATGTGGAGTTTTATTTGTTAAATCCTAGTTTATCTCGAAGAGAAAGATTGTAATGCCAGAAAGAAAGAAAAAAGAAAGGCAACACCTAATATTCATCCCAACATAAGCAATGATATAATCTCTAAAATTACATAAGGGCTTCCCACATGAGTGATTTATTTACATTTGGGGAAAGGTGGCATTGGTGGTGGTATGAGAGAGAGAGAGAGAGAGAGAGAGAGAGAGAGAGAGAGAGAGAGAGAGAGAGAGGCAGAAGCAGAGAGCTTCATTGTTTGTATTTTTTTTAGAATTGAGTCTATAGAAGCCAACTTCTTCCAGGCAAGTTCACAGTGAGACAAACTAGAGCTAGTATTTGAGTGATGCATGTATGTGTGGGTGGGTGTTTTGGGGACAGAGTCAGGATGAAGTGAAATATCATTCCATTATGAGGTGGTTAGTCTAAATCTTTCAGATTTCCTCTAGTTTAACATTTTCAGAAGAGTTGTAAATCCTCCCTTGCCAAGTGGAAAATGAACTTGCCCATTCATTTGTTCATCACTGTATGAGTTCATTCATTTATCTTTCCATCAAGTATTCACTTATATTTTTCACTTTTTAGAGAATCTGAAAATACAAATTATTTAAGCTGCAATGTGATGTTTTCAATTTCATAGGAAAAAATAGTAATATAGTACAATATAATATTTTGATATGTTATATATCACATCATATTATATACTATGTCCACAATATATACAATATTTTTTAACTTTACACACAAATATTAATAGCAGAATTATCAGTACTTTTCATTTTGTCTTTGTGGTTTTGGTTCTTCCAAATTTTCTACAATAAAAATACCCTACTTATGTGCATAGAAAACAGAAGAATAACTTTTTTTTAAGGATATAGCCTTTAAGTAAATCACCCTACTTCCTCATTTCACAAATGGAACTGGGCGCCCAGTTTTCAAATCTGATAGTATCAGCTACACTAAAGAGACATTCGCCTATGTAAACCTGTTAAAAACAACAACAAAAAAACCTTTCTACTCAACATTCTGTATCTCCACTCATCAAATACTTTCAGAGTAGGTGGAGAAATGGACTCTGAGCTCACCTCCTCCCCACCCCCCCACCCCACCCACACAAACTCACCCTTAAGAATGTGGAGAACATAAATATCACCCTGAGTGGCTCAATTTGACACCTATGACTTCCCATTGCACACCATGGAAAGTGGCCTCTGAGAGGCTGAGGACCCCTGGCCCATTTACACCCATCCAAGCACCCCTTTATATAAATGAAAACAGCAGCAGAGCAGAGCCTGCCTTGATAAAAGTCAGTCTAGCTCTCAATGTAAAATAGCACATAATTACTCTTACCTTGAAAAGGAAGTTCTACTCAAAATCCTAAGCTACAAGGCAATCAGTGCTGGTTTCTTGAGGATTGGGGTCATCCGCCATAGCTGGAATGAGGGAAAGAGTGGGGAGGAGATTAGTAATGGGCAGTGTCTTTTCCAAAGGTGAGCACTGGACAAAATCTCTCCATGCGATCATGAAAGCCACAAAGGGAATGAGCACCAAGATGCCAGCCATCTTACATTTAGGGTAGGGTTGAGACTCTCATGCCAGCTTCTGGAACTAGTAAACTGTCCCTCAGGTGCACCATTAGGTTGACTCCTCTTATTAAAATAGTTGGAAATTTTAAGAATCTTGCTTATAATCTTCAATAAACTTTCAATATACTGCAAGCATCAAAAGCAACACATGTCTACTATGGCAACTATTACGAGCTTAGAATGAAGCAACATGTAAGTATAAGAAATTATGTTGACCTCCCTGAGGACTTAATAAGACCAGTAATACTGATCCCCACTGTGGGATCGGGCCTAAACGGGCAGTCAGACATCCCTTTCACATCCAGGACTGCTGGCTCCCAACCTCTCGCCTGCTAATTGCCCCTAACCACTCCCCTGCCAGCCTGATCAACGCCTAACTGCTCCTATGCTGGCCTGATTGCCCCTAACTGCCCTTCCCCTACCAGGATGGTCCCCCTCAACTGTCCTCCCCTGCAGGCCTGGGTCCCCCCCAACTGCCCTCCCCTGCAGGCCTGGGTCCCTCCCAACTGTGCTCCCTTGCAAGCCTGGGTCCCCCTCAACTGTCCTCCCCTTCATGCCTGGGTCCCTCCCAACTGCCCTCCCCTGCAGGCCTGGGTCCCCCCCCAACTGCCCTCCTCTGCCAGCCTGCTCCCTCCCAACTGCCCACCTCTGCAGGACTGGATCCCCTCCAACTGTCCTCTCCTGCAGGCCTGGGCCCCCCCCAACTGCCCTCCCCTGCAGGCCTGGGTCCCTCCTAACTGCCCTCCCTTGCTAGCCATCTTGTGGCAGCCATCTTTGACCACATGGGGGAAGCCATCTTGTGATGGTCAATTTGCATATTACTCTTTTATTAGATAGAATTTCTATCTGTCTCTCCCTCTCCCTTCCTCTCTGAAATCAATGAAAATATATATTTAAAAAAGACTGAAGAATGTGAAACAGCAGAAAACACCATAAGCACTTATACATGTATATATATATGGTAATGAGTACATTTGCCCCAAAACACTGGGGTATAAGAGACACACCACTTTCTTATTCTTTCAGAGCAGATAAATCTGTGCACTGGTGGGGTTGCTTGGCAGCTGATCAATTATTCTCCCTCATCATTGATGTTTCTATTTTTTTCTCTCCCTTCCTCTCTGAAACCAATTAAAATATATATTAAAAACAAACAGTAAAATGGTAGTTACTGGGGTTTGGAGGATTGGGGAAATGGGGAGATTTTGGTCAAGGGTGCTGACTTCCAATTATATGATAAATAAATTCTGGGGATCTAATGTACAAGTAGGTGATTATAGTTAATAATACTGTATATACTTGAAAGTTGCTGAGAGATTAGATCTTAAATCTTCTCACCACAAGTAAAAAACAGTAATTATATGAGGTGATGAAGGCATTAGCTAACTCCATTATGCATATACTAGAGGCCCAGTGCACAAATTCATGCACCAGTGGGGTCTCTCGGTCTAGCCTGCGGGATTGGGCTGAAACCAGCTCTCTGATATCCCTCAAGTGGTCCCAGATTGCAAGAGGGCACAGGCCAGTCTGAGCAACCCCACCAGTTCACACTCAGGGCCAGGGAGGGATGCAGGAATTTGGCCAGCTGGGGAGGGACCACAGGGCTCCAGGGTGTGTCCAGTCCATCTCACCCAGTCCCAATCGGCTGGACCCCAGCAGCAAGCTAACCTACTGGTCAGAGCATCTGCCTCCTGGTGGTCAGTGCACGTCATAGTGAGCAGTTGAGTGGCCTTAGCATATCATTAGCATATTACACTTTGATTGGTTGAATGGATGACCAGACACTTAACATATTAGGCTTTTATTATATAGGATTATTACATGTATACATATATTATGTAATAATCATGCACATGTGTGTGTATACACACACACACACACATAAATACACACACACTACAAGTCTGGTGCATTTGCGCACAGGTGAGGCCCCTCAGAGTGGCCTGTGGGGATCAGGCTGAAACTGGTAGTCCAACACTGCCTGCTGCGCCCAGCTCATGCTGGCCCAGCTGTGCCTGCCACAGGCTCACACCCAGTCATTCCCAATTGGGAGAGGTTTGCACTGCAGCAGCGGTGCTCACCAGTCATCATCCTTGCATCTGGCGCCCATCCTGAGGGGAATTGGGGGGCCTGGGTGCAATTGGCCCTCACTTGCCGGTGGGACTTTCTTGCCAGCCCAGGATCTGGATCTGTCCCACTGATGTTTTCGCAGGTTGTTGAGATCCCCCTGGCAGCTGCTTTTATATCGTTTTTTCCTTGCAGAGCATCTAAGGAAGGGAAACAATGATGGTTCCCGAGTCTGACTTGCAAGAGGCCCGTGGCGCTGTAGGGATCATGCCAGAGGTGCCAGAGGTACCAGAGGTGCCAGTCCATCGGTGCCTGGCTTGTTCTCCTGAAGCTGGACCTGCAGGACTACTGAGGGAGGGAGTGGCTGCCTCCAGGTTAGTGGGCCACAGGGATGGGTTCATCAGCTGAGCAGCACTCCCACTATGGGAGTGCACTGACCACCAGGGGGCAGCTCCTGCATTGAGCATCTGCCCCCTGGTGTTCAGTGAGCATCATAGAGACTGGTCAATCGTTCATTGGGTTGCTTAGGCTTATATGTGTGTGTGTGTGTGTGTGTGTGTGTGTGTACTTACATATAGCAGAGAATAGAGATAAGGAGTTATAGACATTTTCATTGACAGATAAAGGCCTGAGTATGTGGTTTGTCTCTGAGGAGTCTGGCCCCCTGTGGAGCCAAGGAGGGTGCCCCAGGCCCTCTAGTCAACATCATGAGATCCTTAAGGGAAGGAATGATTTTGCAAGAAGCAAGTGGCACGTGAAGGAGGGTTACATAGAGGATCAGGGTGTAGCATGAGCCTGGTTCAAGGCAAGCGCTCAATAATATCTGTTTGAGTTTAATAGGAGGCAACAAAGGAGCTCCTCTCACCAGCATGTGAAGCATCATTCCCCATTCTCAGACCCTCAGACACATATGGTTCTTCCACTCCTTGTTTTCTCCCAGGTTTCTATTGTTTGTTCTTCCTGACTTTTATGACACTGTCATCTGCTCAGAACCAGCTCCGTATAAATAATCAACTAGTCATTTCCTCTAATTCAACTAACAATGATAAATAAATAAACACACACTCCCACACACACATACACATAATTTTGTATTTGGCAAAATTAGGGTCGCCACTTTTTATTCATGAGAATGTTCTTAAACTTTTTTTTTAATCTAACACCAGCCTTCCCACTTAATCAAGTGTTTCTTTAAGCCAAATGGTTCTCAACTGGGGGTGATTTTTGCCCCCCAAGGGGGACATTTGGCAACACTTGGAGATATTTTGGGCTGTCACCACGAGAAGGATGCTACAGGCATCTAACATGTAGAGGCAAGGGACGTTGCTGAATATCCTACAGTGCACAGGATGCCCCCATATCAAAGAGCTCTCTCAGTTGGCTCCTGTGTCCCTTTGATATATCCCCATGTCCCCATTATTATGTTGTTTTATTTGATCACATCCTTAGTGTCTAGTATTGCAAGGCTAAACTTTAGTATATTTCTTTTCCAGTCTTAGAATCAACCATTTATCTAAGGAGACCTAATTCTTCCTGGTGCAGAATGGTGTTAGAAAGATCTGGGCATTAGGTATATTTGTTGTCCCTAGGGCCATAGCAACTTTTTATTTAAAAAAAAAAAAAAACCCTTAGTATGCCTTAGGATAGTGATAGTAATAGCAGTACATGTATATGATCTATAAATGTATTGGGAACACATGCCCATTTTTAACCCCATGCATAATGAAAAAACAATGCTTGGCGGCTACTGCTCTAGAACGCTGTCACTAATGAGAGTCAATTCTAACAGATCCTGGTCTCTGCTGTTCTCCATTTTTACTTCATCCTCCCAAGAGAGAGAATCCACTGCTCCAGAGCTGAGCCTCCACTTCTCAGCTGAGGGTGGTAAAACATGGTTCTGCAAGTCCACCCCTCAGAGTCAGGGGCAGGTCCCAAGAAGGAGCTGGTGCTGTGAGCTGGGCAGCCTCCCCGGGAGATACCCGCTGAAGAGGGATATGCAGGCGATATGGTCAGAGGGAGGGACAAGAGGAAGAAAGGGTGCTGGGTGGGTAGAGCTGAGCTCAGTCTTCCATAGAGCAGGGCACTCTCTCAGATCCCTCCTTGGCCATGTGTGTGGTTCCACCATCCCCTTGGGCAGCCATCTCCTGTGCCCTGGTGCTCCCCTCTCACCAGGGACACCAAGGGAGACACTGGGGGGTTAGCCAGTGTCCTTCTGGCATGAGAACAAGAAAAACACTCTACATACCCAAAGCACTCTCTATACTGGGAAGAGCAGCTTATATACATGTGAACACAGGACCACAGACATGACAGAAATGTCAGGAGGATGGCAGGGGATGTCCATTCATCCATTGCCCTTAGGACTCTCAGGATTCTTAGAAAGGTAAACACTAGGTCTGTTCCTCCTTTGTTAAAAAAACAAAAAACAAAACACTTTTTTAAGAGAAGAAAGTGTCTTACTCTTGCAGAGAACATTTTGTTGGGCTATTGGCAGTGCTTTGAGGGGAGGTCATGTGAATGGACTGGGTGGGAGAGAGCCAGATTTTGTTCTGGGTGGGACAGGAGATTAGCCTTCTGCCTGGAAAGTGGCCTTGACTTTTTCAATTTTTGTAATAGAGAGAAGAAACAACGTTTCTTGTAACATCCAGAAAATGTAAGGTGTCACCATCTGAGATATCACCCCAGGTCTGCGAAGAGATGCTCATAAATACTTGACCATTAGGATCCCGATCTGTGTCCCCATAGGAGCTAGAACCTTCGCCCCCTCCTCCCTTTCTCATCCACTTGCCTCACTAAGGCTTCCTTCTTAACAGCTGGAATTCCAGCTGAGAAGACTCTGTGAGGCAGCTTCCCCAGCCCCCAAGCCTCTCCTGTGTTCCCCTGACATTGACCCCACAGAACACTCACTCCCCACAGCCTGACCACGGGAACAAATGCATTTCTGTCAGTGAATCCACAGGACTTCAGCGTGGGGTTAAAAGCATAGAAAATCATAGTATCAGTTATCAGTGTTGTAGCTCTAATGTTACCCTAGTCAAATCACTACTGATTAAAACCAGCCCTGTTAATAAACCACAAGCTTTATTTCCCCTCAAATGTCTATAACCACTTTCTGCAACCCCTATTAAAAGGCAAAACCCAAAGAAAAACACAGCTTCGGAGCCCAAGTGCCGCTTATCCCCTAGAGAAGACGTGAACAAGGAAGAAATGGTTCTTTTTTTTTTTTTCTTCTTACCTCTCTCCCACCACATGAGTCAAACTTTTCTCATAACTACAGGGAGAAATCAATAAAATACAGGCGGGCATTATCAGTGGTCTGCAACATTAGATCAGCTGCAAACAGTCCTCCTCCGCCTCCTAAAATGAACGCATTTGCCAGCAATTCCCCACGTCTGACTCACATCCTTATTACCTCCTTCTCCTCTTGCTTGCTTTCCCCTTAAGGGACTGATTTTTCCTCCCATCTAAGCCAAAAAGAATTTCTCTGGATTAAGGAGACTGATGAAAGCATTTTTAATATTTGAGTTCAGGTTTGCAAGCGCCATAAAACCGACCTTTCCCGTTGCCAGCTTTGTCTTCCCCACCCCACCCCCCTTGTCAATAGTTTTTCTCCTTCATTTGCTCCACAGAAACCAGCCAAAGGCCTTCTCCAGATGGGGGTCTCTGGCCCCCCGGCAGCTTCTCCTGCAGGACTGCCTGCTCTCCTGAGCTTTTACTCTGCCGGCCCCGGATGCAGAATATAACATCTTACAAAAACCTTGCAGAAAGTGGGGGTGGGGGGACTTACATGACATCTTTCATGTTGATGCCATATGCCTTTCAAGTAAAGACTGGTTTCACAATGTGCTGAGCAGCTCAGAGAAGAACGTGTTTCAAGCCTGGAGGGGAAAGTTTTGACAATTCATTCCAGGGAAAGCTGAACCTTCCCCACCCACCCAGCCTTCGCCTTCGCCTAAGAAGAGGTGGAAAGGAGGGAAGCAGTGCCTTCCCAGAGCAGGAAGACAGTGGTCTTTGTTCTTTGTTCTTCCCACATTTGTATCCCTGTTACCACACTGCTTTTCCTTGCTCCTCAAATGAATGGTGGCTTTCCCAACTTTGCCTTAAATTCTGGGAGCCTTGAAATTACCGCGTGTAAATAGGCCTTTGCTGGAGCCAAGCTTATTACTTGATGCCAGGAGCTGCTCAGACCCAGTTCATTTCAATGCTCTTGGGAGACAAAAGATTTAGTCGTTTTTTGTTTGTTTGTTTGTTTGTTGTTTGTTTTTAAAGAGTGCTGATCGGGCCACCCTGCTTCTGTTTTGAGCTTGGGGTCTGAAATCGGAATGGGCCCTTACTTACACCTTACCAGGTAACTGTTTAGCCTTATTGTCATACCAAAAGTCCCCCTGGCTTCCAGGCAAAGCATTACTTTGGAACAGTAAAAACCATCTGCCACCAAATGCCTCACTCTGACATTTTCCATCCCTTTTTATATCCAATTGCATCACCATCCACAGGATAATTGTTTTCAGATGGTGACAGTGCACTAAGTGACACACTTAATGACAGATGGATGTGTATGTGTGTACATGTGTATTTTATGGTCAGCTCTACACTGTTCTTTGTAAGAGGGCACAGTAAATGTCATCTCCAGGTGCAACAATGTGAAGAGGCTGGCTGACACAGAACAACCAACCAGTACCATGAATCATGCAAGAAATTGTCCCTCTAATGGAGTACAGAGGAACCAAAATGATGAGTAGTTTTTAAAGTGTGAGTGCACTATTTTTCTCAGTGGGGATGCCTAACAATTTTAGTATTTATAACATTAATGACAGCTAATGTTTCCATTTTAAATATGATGCTTTTTATAACAAGAACAACTAAAATATCATCTCATAGCATTTCTCCAGAAGAATAGGAAAGCTAGTATACTTTGTTCCA
Organism: Murina feae; assembly: GCA_004026665.1. Taxonomy (NCBI): domain Eukaryota; kingdom Metazoa; phylum Chordata; class Mammalia; order Chiroptera; family Vespertilionidae; genus Murina; species Murina feae. The sequence goes on from PVJC01010154.1 coordinate 26,862, forward strand.
GGAACTGCTTTCTCAAAAGTTATAGTATTTAATCCTAACAATAGTCTCATGAGTAGGTACTGTAAGCCAAATGAGGCTCTGAAAGATTGTCTCACCCAAGATTATTCATCATCATCACCATGATTGTCATTCTCGTTATCGTATCTGCTTTTATTGGGCACCAACTTAAGGCTAGGGGCTATTTGCAATACTTTATAAGCAGAATTTCTAATCCTACAAATAACGCTACATGATAGGTATTTTGAATATCACTTCATTAAGTGAGTAAACTGAAATTCATCAACTTGCCCCAGCAACATGGTTAATAAGAGGCGGACTTGAGATTCACATTCATGTAAATGACTTTTAAGGCTCATGGTGCATTGATTTTAAAATATTTCCATAGCCCTGGCTGGTGTGGCTCAGTTGGTTGGACACTGTGCCATGCGCCAAGGGGTTGCACTGAAGGGATTGGATTCAATCCTCAGTTGAGGGGGTGTAAGGGAGGCAGTTCAATCCATGCTTCGCTTTCGCATGGATGTTTCTCTCTCTTTCTCTCTCTTTCTAAAAATCAATAAAAATATTTTTTGAAGTTTTTTAAAAATAATAAAATATTTTCAAAAATTGTTTCATACTCCTCCTCCAAAAGTTGGACGTTGATAGTTCTCCCCTTAAAAGTATGTTGTATTTAGTAATTCACTTATAATGAAGAGAATGTGATGGAAGGGAAGGCATGTGACTTCCAACATTAGGTCAAGGCATTATAGCTTCCTGCCTGCTCGTCCTCTATTCTCTCTCTGGGGAATCCAGCTGTCATGTCATGAGGACACTAAAGCAGTCCCATGGAGAGGCCAGGTGACAAGGAACTAAGGCTTCCTGCAACCGTCATGCAATGGAGCCATGTTGGAAACAGATCTTCCAGCCACAGGCAAGTCTTCAGATGGCTGCAGCCCAACCTGACATCTTGCCTGCAGCCTCATGGGAGACCCTGAGCCAGAACCACCCAACTCAAACATGCTTAGAAACTGTAAGGTAATAACTATTAGTTGTTTTAATCTGGAGTAATTTGTTACGCAGCAATAGATAACTAATACATATTACCTAAATCATAGTTCTCAAAAAGCAGCCCCATTTGTGTCCAATGGCATACAAAACTAAGTGAAACAAGAAAATAAAAGTCCTGTTCCATAATTTTCTAAACTTCACATATTTAAAAATATTTACCAAGTGCCCTGAAACTTAGGACAGGTTACCAGGCCTGTACAGAGAATCACAAAGAGCTAAAGTTGACTACCTGTGGTTGAACCAGTTTTCCATGGTCCAATCCAAAGGCACAAAGCAGTTTTGACTTCTTAAGTTGGAGTTTCAACCTTCTAAACTTCTAAACAATGAAGTGGAATGTCTCAGTCCCTTAGTCCTGTGATGTTATGGAGATAATTTGTATTGGGCTGATGCCACTTGACTGAGAAGCTTGGAATTTGACCACCAAAATACCTCAAAGGAATTTTTGATTGGTTGAAGTTTTCCCCAGGATGAAATAAATGACCCCAGTAGGTCTCTCAAACTCCCACTGAAGACTGAGGAAATTTGGGAATATTCAGATATCCCACACTCAGAGTGAGTGTCTCAGTGTTACCTTTGCTCCTCTGGGGCCAAACCCTTCATAAAAACACAGAAATTGCCTGAGAAATGTATACTCTGCAAGTGAATTTGCTATCACAGATACTGAATCCTACATGGTGTAGCCAAAAAGTTCAGAGTCTGGACAAGGTCCCAAACTTTATCAGGATTTTTGAGACATCCAAACTCATTCTTCCAGTCACTGTTTTTCTAGTTGCTTAGAAGTTCTTGCTCAGAAGATTAAAAATGTGAAGATTTTGCCTCTTTATACAATTGCAAATAAAATCTTCCCAAGAGAAGGTCTCCTTGATGAATAAACACATGACTTTCATTGGCTTGGCTCTGCAAAAGTGCTTTTAAAGTAATCCAGGCGTAATCTCCATGGACCACAACTTGCAGGCTGCCTGCTCCCCAGTCCTAGCATGAGGATAACACACACTACGGTTTTTCCCTTCCTCTTTTTAATCAAATACATTACAGCATGCTATTACTCCCGGGGCTGTGTTTCTCCAGATGGTTTTCCAGCTCGACCGTAGGTCCACTCAGAAGGAAATAGAACAATGTTTCCCAGTTTAGTACCTTAAGTCAATTTCTTTTCCCCAGGCCTCTGTACATGCTGACCTCACTTTTCACTAAACGCCGAGAGGACTGAGTCTGTATCACGGCAGACTGGGCCATGTGTGTCTGGAATTATGCAAAAGTAAAGTAGCCTCTCTCCTCCTTGGTGGGAGGGATTGAATAACTTAAGACCAAAACAATACCTTGAACTTCCTTTGTACTAGATTTGTAGAGGCCATTCAGTAGATCAACTCAATCCATAGTGTACATCCATGTCAAGTTTTTTTAAATCATTCTGTGCAATTTGTATCTATATTGGCTTGAAAGTCCTATGGTCGCACAATTAAAACAGCTGCCTCCTCATTTTTCATGCACCTGACACCCTCCACACCAGCAGCTCCAGGTTAGTGCCCAAAGTTCATCTCAGGGTTCTCTGTAAGATGACCACAGGGGGACTGTATTAGATTGTATCACATTGTGTTTTCCATGAAACACTCACATGTTAGGGGCTTCTTGGAGAGAATCTAGAAGATGCTGGCTGAGATATAGTCATCAATCTGATTCTGAAATCCTTCAGGGGTAAAGCTGACATCCAAATATTTCACATCCCTTGACAGCCTGCATAAAATCTGCATTATCCTATAAAGGATGGGACATGCTTGGAGCAAAAACCCTCTCCTTCACTCAAGCAGCCATTATTCACCTTTCACAACTGTCTACAGCCAGACCCCATGGTGATGGATGCTTGATGCATGGCCTCAATGAAGAATAACACCCAGGTAGGACCCACAGCCCCTCTACCCATCTGATGCCTATTATTGGAAGTAGAGAAGCAGCAAGAGGCCTGCAGTTCAATTAAACGAATATTATTTGGCACTTGCTATGTACTCACTGTGGAGAGCATTGGTACTCAGAGACCAGACCATGATTCCAAGGAGGTCACAGTCTATGCAGGACAAGGGGAGAAAGGTGGAAGTGGTTGTGAAAGATGGAGATGGAGAAAAACGCAGGCCAAAAGAGCAGCAAGGGCTGGAATCCTCCTTGTCAAAGCTTAACGTGACCAAATCCTGTTCACAGTAAATACAGACAAACTCAGGACACAATCAGGAAAGCTGCCATCATTATACTATGGTGGCCAAAGTATATACTGCTGGGTATTTCTCCTTCATAACATTCATAATATGTACTGCAAG
>PVJC01010155.1:0-44308 GCA_004026665.1 Murina feae
AGGGAAGGAGGAAGGCGGGGAGATTAACCAAAAACACATATCAATATATGCATGCCTATGGACATGCTGACAGTAGTGTGGTGAAGACCTGGGTTGGGGCAGGAGCTGGGTGGAGGGGGTAATGGGGGACAATGGGGGAATCTGTAATACTCTCAACAATAAAGATGAATTTAAAAACATACTTTAATGTAAATACAAAACAGCAGACTGTCTTTCACATCCAGTATTAACATTGGATTTAATTCTAAATCCTGAATACATGTTAGAGAACTAGACAGCGAGAAGAAACTCCTTTGCCACCATTGGAAATAACGGGGCAGTGCTTTGGTTGAGGTAATTTTAAGATAGTCTCTGTTAATCATTGAAATTCTAGAAACATTTCCTGTTTGGACTTTGGAGCTAGCCATTAGAGGGGCTTTTGCTCTGTCTCCAGAATGTGTGATTTGTCTCAAGTGCTCTCAGGGCTGCCACACGTGTTTGTAGACTGTGCCCTGGAGACGGCTCCTGGCTGAGGATGAAGTACATGTGAGCTGAAAGGGAGCAGAAGCTTGCTCCCCAAGAGCACAGGAGATGCATTTCTGATTTGCAGTGAAGTATCTTAGAGGCCAGTGGTTCCCCCTCCTGCCCCCCCCCCGTCCCCTGCAGCAACCTAAACTCAAAGTGTTCCCGGGGGTGTCTACCCACACACAGATTCAAGGTCTAGTAATAAAGGGGAACTATAATTTGACAATCTGAACCAAAGTCAAAGAAATATCTCAGCTGCCATTTAGCATGTAATTGTGAACATAGTACTAGCACAAATAATGTCATTGGTAACTGTGGAAAGTGGTGTTCAAGATGATTATCTCATAGCATATTTGGTAATACTGCACATGTCCAAAATTAAACTTGGTATTTTTAGCGCTAAAATGAGGAAAAACTAATCAGAATACCAGCAGGTACAACATCTCTGAATGAAAGCACCCCATTCAAACAGCTATTTGGATTCTTTGTACATGGTCTGTGTAGTTAGTATGATAAATATAAATGGAATTTTCATACTGACATTTAATTAAAATGAAATTACCTATCATTGTTACCACTATACAGAAGCTATTATTTATGTTGATATTATTCTAATACCATATGAGACTGAGATTGAATTTGTATCACTGGATTTTATGAATTGAATTATTTCTGATTCCTCAGGGTTTTTTGTTTTGTTTTTTTGTTCTTTTGTTTTTTTTTTTTAGCAAAGGAGTAGATGGTATTGCATTGTGCATGGTTTTTTGAAGAGTTAGAGGTAGATATTGAGTAGTTCTGTGTAACTGTAATGGAATACGATTTTCCTGGTTTGCCTTTTGGGTGTCATTAGATACTTTGGTTTTTAAATGTGTCCTGTGTTGACTTACATTTTAGTATCTGAGGTAACATTGATATATTTTTTTAACTTTTTTTATGTAAGTCCTCTTCCCTTCCCTTCCCACTGACCTCTTCTAGCCCACCTGGCCCTCCACCCCAGGCCTATTGTCTGTGTCCATGGGACATGCACATATGCATATAAATTCTTTAGTTGATCTCTTTCCACCTGAGACAATTTTTAAAATAAATAGCCTTCTGTCAAGTCTCCTATTTTTTACTACTGCCGTGATTACTTTAACTTGCTACAATCAAGATAACCTTTTGTTTTCAGTAGAGCAATGATATTCATGGTTATCTATCTATCCATCCATCTACCCATCACCCACCTATTCCTCCATATATTATGCACTGTGGATTTCCAGGGATAACTTAGGCTAAGCTAACTGGAGTTCGGTATTGTAATTTTTTTTAAACAATGGCAGAGCAAAAACCCTAGCTATGTACTTCAGAACATCCAGATTCTTGGGAATTGTTTCTATTGACTTTTACAAACATAGCATAATGTGCTAAAATCATTCTGTTAAAATCTTTACTTACGTTTTTTGTTCCAAGGCAACAGCATTCAGTACAAGCAGGAGGAAATGTCTGTGGTTTGCACTCTCCTAGACTTTCTAAGTTTAGCAAATCAGTTCCCTGTGATTCTGAAACTTATTGTTTTTCTCCCCCTATGGAATAGATAGTTTTATATTTATAACAAAGGTTTGGCACAAGGTTTGAACTCCACTAATGTGATTATGAATTTTAAGAATAGACTTTTCCCCCTGCTTAAAAACCACGTATATCTTTTTTAATTGGACAAACGGAGGCAAAACAAATTTCTCTGATTCAAATCCATATTCAAGTTTCAATTTGTGAACAGTGTAGTTTACCTTAAATACAAGTGACCAAATCCTTTCTACACAGCAAATAACCAAAAACAGTGAACATTATGCTTAATTTTCAGTTGAGAGGAAATCCACTCATTCCAAAGAGGACATGCAAATAATGTTAAGCATTCATTCATTAGATGGCATAGACCAAGTAGAGAGAACAGAGGAAAAACGGTCAAAACATAATTATATAAATGGCTACCCCAATTGATTAAAAACTGGTTAATATTATCATTTTTAAGTTCTTATGAGGATTTCCAGTGAGAGGAGAGAGTATATTCCCCCACCACTCTTCCTTCCCTGAGTTTATATCCATCAAATAAACTGCCAGCACATTACAACCGCCTTGCCTGCCATTTTAAAATTTAAGATAAATCAAAGGGATCCATAGAATTCTTCTCGCTTCCATGACCTTGAGTAACTTCCTAAAATTTTTGACTTTAAGTTATTGTAAAGGAAATGTATGATAAGATGATTTAAATATTAGAAGTTTGTGCTGATAAGTGAGAGTTAGTTGATGAGTAGACTTGTATTCTTAGTATCCCCGAAAAAAACAGTAACATGTTTTGGCAATAGAGCATCATTTTACTGTTGAGGTCTAATGTGTTTGGAATTTTTGACTTGTGTTTATTCACACTTTGTTTATGCATTTGTGTTTTAATTATTATGCTACAGTACAAGAATGTGGCTTTATGCTGTCAATTATAAGTAGCCTTAGGTTAATTGTTGTATTTAATTTCCTATTACAACTACAGCTTCTTGTGACTTATAACTGCCTAAGAATGCAATAATTTTAGTAACAAAAGAAAATAGATTGACTAGCAAACAGAAATTTGTTCTCTCTTTTTATGAAGAACAAACAAAACACTAATTTGAAAGGCCATATGCACCCCTATGCTTATTGCAGCATTATTTACAATAGCCAAGATTAGAAAGCAGCCCAAGTGCCCATCACCAGATGAGATGATAAAAAAGCTGTGGTACATTTATACAATGGAACATGACTGTCCATAAAAAAGAACATCTTACCTTTTGTGACAGCATGGATGGACCTGGAGAGCATTATGCTAAGTGAAACAAGCCAGTCAAAGACAAGCACCATATGATTTCACTTATATGTGGAATCTAATGAACAAAATAAACTAATAGACAAAATAAAAATAGATTCATAGATGCAGAGAATAGATTGACAGCTGTCAGAGGGGAGTGAGTATAGGTGGCTTGGTGAAAATGGTGAAGGAATTAAGCAAAACAACAGTAACAGCAACAAGAACTAAAACAAAACAAAACAAAAAACACCTCATAGACACAGACAACAGTATAGTGAGTGCCCAGAGGGTAAGGGGGTGGGTAGAGACTTGACTTGGGGAGATGAATCACAATACAACATACAGATTATGTATTATAGAACTATATACCTGAAACCTATATAATTTTATTAACCAGTGTCACCCCAATGAATTCAATAAATAAAAATATAATAACTAAAACATTGAATCCTAAAAAAAGAGCAAACATAAAGGTGCTTATCATGGAACAGACTGTGGAATCTCAGGGGGTAGGGGTGAGGCAGGCTAGAAGGGGTTAATGGGGGGAATAAGGGGACATGTTGTAATCCTTTCAACAATAAAGATTTTAAAAAATAAAAATAGAAAAAAGTGCTTATAATTTGAGACAATGCTGTTCATTTGAATGATAAACAGCCTCTAAATTAAGACATGACTGCTTAGTTTTTCTTAGTTCTTTCAAACAAATCCAGTAACTATAGCCAGAAGTTATGTGTTCATGTTCCATGATTTCATTTTTAGCAATAGCTTAATCTTTTAAGTTTATTTGAAGTTAAAGAGGCTGTTTTCCTTCCTTACTAATTTTTATTTTTCAAATGATCTGTAATTTATTTTCAGATAATGATATATACCTTATTACTTCATAGCATCTTTATTACCGTTTTTATCTTCACGTTAAAGAGATAAAGCCTGGTGCTTCACTTTGTCAGTTATATAAATTAAAGTTGAGAAGAAAGAGGTTGAATGAATGACCCAAGGTCAGATTATGTGACTCATTAGAACCTTGTATACAAATGCTGAGCCTTATGTTCTTCCACTGACATTTCATTTTGGGAGGATCCTGATGAGCTCAGAAAAGAGGAAACAGGAGTGATCTTAGTTATTTAGATAAGAAACGGAAAGCGCCCTGACCGGTTTGGCTCAGTGGATAGAGCATCGGCTTGCGGATCCCAGGTTCGATTCCAGTCAGGGGCATGTACCTTGGTTGCTTGCACATCCCCAGTGGGGAGTGTGCAGGAGGCAGCTGATTGATGTTTCTCTCTCATTGACGTTTTGAGCTCTCTATCCCTCTCCCTTCCTCTCTGTAAAAAAATCAACAAAATATATTTTTTTTAAAAAGAAACGGAAAGCAAAATGTAGTACTGAGACTTAGGAACATGGAGGAGTGGGAAACAGTGGAGTATAAAAAAATCCTATTACAAATCCAGCCACGGTGGGAGATAACAGTTGCATGGCTGTATTTGACTATGAGGAGTTGCTAGACTTCAGTGTGAGACACACTGAGACACACTGAATAATCTCAGTGAAATATGTAGACTGAAGGGATAAACAGGCTGTTACAGATTTGTAACTGTTTCATATATCACAGAAATTATAAATGTATTCAGGAAAATGTTCTTCAGAAACACTACTCCCTCCAACGACTACGTGGCTCCCTCAAGCTCTTCTGTTCTCCCTGAGAGCTTGCACTCTGTTTCATCAAGTTTGCATCTCTCCTCTTGTTCTGATAGCCTAGTTACTTAACAGAGAGACCATCAGAGGAAGGGCACCGAATCCATTGGCATGTGTGTCTTGTTCAAATAGGGATCCTTCCCTTCCCTCCCTCTGCTTCCCTCTCTCTCTCTTTCAACACATACTAGTATTTACAAACCAGTCAAATTGTGATCTCTTAATTAGATGGGAGATTTTATTGTTTACCACTTTGCATGTGGATAATGCACACCTTCCTATCTCATAGAGTGGTGAAGATTGATAAACATTAGTATTTTCTTAATCCCTTTCGATGTAGTCTTATAAATCTTAATATTTGTCATTTTGCTTGAATTTCCTTTCACTATAAGATTTTTTATAGATGTAATACATTGAAATTAGAAATAGGACTACCATATGATCCAGCAATTCCACTTTTGTGTATTTATTCAAAGAAAACAAAAACACTAACTCAGAAAAGATACATGAACCTGAAAGTTCATCACAGCATTATTTACAATAGCCAAGGCATGGCAACAACCTAAATGTCCATCAGCGGATGGATGGATAAAGAAAATGTGGTATAAATACACAATGGAATATTATTCAGCCATGAGATAAAAGGAAATTCTAGCCCTGACCGGTTTGGCTCAGTGGATAGAGTGTCAGCCTGTGGACTGAAGGGTCCTGGGTTCGATTCTGGTCAAGGGCATGTACCTTGGTTGTGGGCACATCCCCAGTGGACGGTGTGCAGGAGGCAGCTGGTCAATGTTTCTCTCTCATTGATGTTTCTAATTCTCTATCCCTCTCCCTTCTTCTCTGTAAAAAATAATAAAAAATATATTAAAAAAGGAAATTCTACCATTTGCAGCAACATGATTGGACCTTGAAGGTATTATGCTAAGTGAAATAAGTCAGACAGAGAAAGACAACTATCAGATGATATAACTTAATGTGGAATCTAACAAAAGCTACCCCTTCCCCAAAGAAAACAAAAACTCATAGGGACCAAAGATAGGTTTCTGATTGGTGGTTACTATAGACAGGGTTGGGTAGAGAGAGGGTGGGCAAAAATGGGTGAGATGCGTCAAAATGCACACATTTAAGTTATAAAATAAGTAACTCAGAGGGATGTTCTGTACAGCATGGTGACAGTAGTTAATAACGCTGTATTGCATAAGAGTGTAGATATTAAAATTTGTCATTTTGCAAACACAAACTTAGCAGTTGACTTTCTAAGAATAATTAATAAAATATATAGTTTTTCAGATAGCACAAACAAAAAGATAATCATATATACTAAGCACTAAGATCCAAATACATGTTAATTCAATATAATTCCCTGCCTCTTTGTCCAGTCTGTCTGAGAATCCTTTTAAAATTTGCTAATAATGTCAGTTCTCATGGAAAAAATAATCCTTCTATTTCTTTTCTTGCATATTTTACCTGGGAGTGTTGTGTGTTTTCCCCCCTTTTTCTAAATTTCCTGGTGCTCTCTTTGAAGAGTTCTTTCAGTTGTAGCAATTTATTCTTGTAAACATGCACTTATCACATGATCTGGAAAGTACAGTTCTATTTCTCCAGTCATCCACTCCTTTTTCTAAAACAGGAGGTTTCTAACTTTCTCCATTTTCCCCAACTGGTTTGAAACTGTGCTTTCCTTTTCTAAATGGTTCCTTTGTGTTCAACCCAACAAGCCCTGTGATTGCTGATGCTGTCATACTTGTAGACAGAATTTCCAAAAGCTCAAGCTCATGTTGCACATGTCAACTTTAGCTGAAGAAGTTTACACAAAAGTTACTTAAAACAAGGTAATACTCTCCTCTCAAGATATTTTGCATGTGAGAAAGACAAATTTAACATTTTTCATTGCAGTACTGGTTGCAAAATGATGATTATTAAATGTGTAGCAAGATAAATCCTGGTTTTACATTGTTACATTAATTATATTTTTACATGAAAAAGAGGCTATTCAAGTGTTCAAAAGTCTGAAATGTTAAAAACATGAGCTCTCATCTCAAAGCAGCTTTTGTCATTATAAATGACCTTATTTCCACACCGATAATAATGTCATGTTAGTTTGCTGTCAACATATTATGCAGGTAAAATAACATGAAATATATGATGTAAATATTTTTAAATTACAATGCAGGCTTCTGAAAATCATTATCCATGTGTTATAAGTTTTTCTATGAAAAACTTATATGTCTCAATACAGATATGTCTCAATATTTAGAACAACCCTCCAAATATATGGTGACAGAGGTGATTGGACTTTGGGAGGCAGGCACACAGTGCAATATACAGATGATGTATCATAGGAATGCACACTTGGAACCTATATAATCTAGTTAACCAATGTCACCCTAATAAACTTAATTTTTAAAAAAAAAATAATCTTACAACTAAGTTTAATACCTGCTCCCCTTAATTATAAATGTTCCACATTTGGAATACACACATGTATGCGAACTGTGGGTATTCCAAAAAGAATAAACTGGTCTCATTTCAAGAGATGTTAGGAAAGCATCTACAACAGTGAAATATAGAATTATCTCAATTGGAGTCATGGTGATACAGGGGTAGGTAGTGTATAAAATTTTTAAAACACATCTGTGAATACCTGAATATTTATATACTTATTTCTTATCTTAAATATATATTTTATCCTATATAATAAAGAGGTAATATGCAAATTGACCATCACATCCTCACACAAGATGGCCACCCCATATGGGCACAAGATGGCTGCCACAAGATGGCTGGCAGGGGAAGGCAGTTGGGCGGGACCAGGTTAGCAGGGGTGGGAACTTGAGGGGGACCAGTCCAGCAGGGGAGGGCAGTTGGGGGTGACTGGACTGGCAGGCGAGGGCAGTTGGGGGTGATTGGGATGGCAGGAAGCAGTTAAATGTCGATCAGGATGGCAGGGGACGATCAAGCTGGCAGGCAGAAGTGGTAAGGGGCAACCAGGCAGGCAGGCAGGAGAATGGTTGGGAGCCAATAGTCCCGGATTGTGAGAGGGACATCTGACCGCCGGTTTAGGCCTGATCCCACAGGCAGTTGGACATCCCCCAAGGGGTCCCAGATTGGAGAGCGTGCAGACTGGGCTCAGGGACATCCCCTCCCCCTTCCCTCAGTGCACTAATTTCATGCACCAGGCCTCTAGTATATTTTACATTACTTATTGTAATATTATGTTATATAGCCCTTATTTAATAATTTAAGTTATAGAAAAATATAATTGCAATGAGTTCTTTTTTAATTCATTAATTTATCAAACACTTTTGGAACAGATACTCTTTTTTTGGAACTTCCCCCCCCCTATATATTATAAAATCTTTATTGTTGAAAGTATTACAGATGTCCCTTTTCCCCCCCTTGAACTTTCTAGTCAGCTCCCACCCCTTGCCCTGGCTCCAGGTCTTTACCTCACTATTGTCTAGGTCCATGACTTATGCATATGTGCATACAAGTTCTTTGGTTAATTTCTTACCACCCACCCATCCACCTCTGCAAATACAGTTGATTTGAACCCGAGAGCAGTTTCAGGAGACAGGTACTACTGTTATTCCACTTTACGATGAGAAAACTGAGGCACAAAAGCTAAAGTGACTTGTCCAAGTCATAGATCTAGCTTGTGGTAGAGCTGGGATTTGAACCCAGGCAGTCTGGTTCTAGAAGAGTTGCACTCGAATGCCTGGCTCTGTTTTGAGGCTTTTAATCCCTTCTGAGACTTAAATGATGATTCTTTTTGCTTAGCATATGTACCATTTTAAATATATCAAATCCATTCTATCCTTTCACAGCAATAGAAATGCTTTGAAAAAACAGACTTCCCACAATTACACAATAACAGTAATCATGTCATTGAATTATATAGACTGTTATATTAGTCCTAGGGGCCCCGTGCAAGCATTCGTGCATCTTGAAAGGAACTGTGGGCCGCAAGGCTGCTGTGGACACAAGGGCTGGTGTCAGCCCATCCTGCGCAGCCCTGCCCAGCCCCTCCAGCCATGGCCCCTGATCTCCTGTCCACCGGCAGCCTGGCTCCTGCCACCACCGCTCTCAAGCACTGAAGGTGATTGGGGCTAGTGCCAGCAGTGGGTGCCAGAATTGCCTTTCAGGCTTTTCCACCTCCCCCAGCTCCTGAGGGGCTATCAGGGCTGGCAGCCACCTCTCACACTCACTTCCAGCACTGAGTGATTAGGGCCGGTGCCAGGCACCAACAGCGGGTGCAAGTGGGGCTGGCACTGGCAGCAGGTGTGAGCACTGAGTGGGATCACAGTGCGCAGGAACAAAGAATTTTCAATAACCACCAGAAGCTCGCCCCAATGACAGCAATTTGCACCCCACCTTTGTCTGACACCCCCACTCACCTGTTTCACCATCCCTCTGTGGCCAACGCCCGCCATGTTCCATGCTCTGCTGCCTGCTGCCAATGCCCGCCATGTTGTGCGCGCACCCCCTGGTGATCAGCGTATGTCATAGCGACTGGTTGTTTGGTTTTGCTGTTTAGTCTATTTGCATATTAGCTTTTTATTATATAGGATAAAAACTAAAGTATAGTAGTTACACCTTCATCTATTTATCCAGGCAAGACTTCCCATAAAGCAAAGAGATTTTCAGAGGTGTAGATGTGGATTAGACAAAAAATGCTAAAAAATAACACTCAATATCCCAAGCTTCAGTAATGCTTGTTAAAGTCTACAGCTCATGAATTTGGACTGACATCATTTTACTTTCTTACATTTTCTGAAGCCAGACTTGACCTATGTGTATACTTAGGATTCAATTTCCTTCTAACATGAATTGATTATTCTGTGTGATGTCTGTTCACATTAAATAACTTGAGTGGGCACTGAGTCTGGTTGATTTATTTTAGCATGTGTTAGCAAGAACAGTTTTCTGTTTAGCTCATCTAATTGAGCTGCACAGCAGAATAGCTAGTGTCCAGACGTCTCCATGATTTGGCCAGGATTGTGTTGTAAGCCCCTGATTTTAACATCTCCAGTGAGTGGCATTATACTTCCTATTCCCTGATCAGAAGAAGAGGCAAATAAATTCCTTGGATTTTACACAGGACAAGTTTTCATTTCTTCTGCATGTACTTCATAGAGAAGCAAAATAGTATAGTTTGTCCTCATAATTTTACAACATAAATAATTATAATTTCATGACTTTTTAAAAATGGAAATAGATATCTAAATAACATTTTCTCTGTGACTACAGAAAAAAAGTTTTTGTACAAACTGTTTAAAATATTGCTGGCAATTATATAATATAGAAAGTTTCTATAATGCTTCTAAATGGCTATTTGTTACACTAGTAAATTACCATCTATTCAGTTTTTAAGTGTTTCTGCTTATAGCCTGCAATTTCTAGATATTGTATCTCTGCAGTTATAGGGTTTTGGTGGTTTTTGTTGTTGTTTGTTTGTTTGTTTGTTTATTGTGGCTGTGACTTTTCCAATAAAGAGGTTAATGCAAAGAGATAATGCTTGGAATTGAGCAGGTATCAATGGTTCATTTCCTTCAATAGAGGAACATGTTATCATGTTATATAAACTCGGTGTTACTTTCTGGGAGGACTTCATGCACAGAACAATCACAGAGAGGCACCAGGTGAGACAGAGCCCTTCCCAATGTTTTTGTTTTTGTTTTTGTGTTAAGGTTGTGATGTAAATTGATCTTCCCTGCTTCCTCCTTCTAGTGTCTGACTTTGATCTCAAATATTCTTTTTTCTCTTCTTGGGCATACTGAAGGTTTGGAAAATAGTGCATATGGTTTTCAAAGTGGCAAATTGATGTAATCGACCCAAATTTAGCAGGGAGTAGTCATCTAACTATACAAGTATGAAATTAGATAGAAAAGCATTTTCTATTTTCACTCATATATCATTCAAGTTTCTTTGACTTACTGATTTCAAGCATCAACAGTTTTTGAAAAATCACCAATAAATAAGGAAAATAAATCTTATTTTCTAAATAGCTTGATTACCAGGAAACAGAAAAAATATAATTATATTGAAACATTTTCTGGTCTTCAGAAAACAGGTAATAATGAAGAAGTGTTTACAATTGACTAACAGGACAATTTAAAAATAATTTTCAGAAATATAAAGTATGGGTATGGTGAGGTTTTAGCTGATACTGTTTTGCCTTAAGGATGATGACATGATCTTTAAGAAAGTAGAAAAAATAGGATGGGTTGAATGAAGACATAGGTGAAGGCAAATGTTGAGTTATCAAGTACTCATGGAACATCATTTCCATTTATGTAACTTGATTATCATGGAATGAGATGTGAATTTTGACATCATTGAAACAGGAAGTCACAAAAAGTGTTTCACTTTTTCAGTGACCACAGCTACATGAATTCTGCCTGGTACTCATGCTAGAAAAGGAGAATGTCTGTCTGCACCTTTGGCGAGGAGAGAAGTCACTGAGCAGACATTGTCAGTTTGCCTAACTGTGCCTTGCACACCTTGAGGCTTCAACCATGCTGAGAGCAAACACAGGCTGTTAAATTGCCTTTGTAAGTACTACCTAAGGGTTTCCTGGGAGGAGGAACGAGGCCATAGCAGTGGCTTCAGCAGCCTTCAAAACAGAGAAGATGGAATGTGGAATGCAGGCCGAACCTCATTATGGTCTTGTTGGGGAATAAAGTTGTGTGGCTTCAAGCAACGGCCTAACCATAGTGCCTAGGAGTGATGGACAAAACCAAGAAGAGAGCCACCCTTCTAGGCATGCCTAACATACAACAGTACATTCCAATATTGGATGCTTAAAACATTAAGAAGGAAAATAATGTCCATCTATGATCATAAAAGCAAGGCATAAAAATAGGTAGTTCTTTGAGTAGCATCCATGTGGAGTTAGTGGGATTGTTTTTCCCCACCAATTTTACACATGACTTGAAGTTCTCTTATGTTAGAAATTCTTCCCTTTGTAACCTAAACACTTCCAATTTTGACAGTATTATTTAAGTACAAGGGGCCTGGTACACAAAAATTTGTGCACTCAGAGAGGTCCCTCAGCCCGGCCTGTGCCCTCTCGCAGTCTGAGACCCCTCGGGGGATGTCCACCTGCTGGCGTGCCTGGCCAGCCTGGGTGAGGGGCTGATGGCTGTTTGCAGGCTGTTTCCAAGCCCCCCAGTGGAGACCCTCACCTCATGGGAGTGTGGCCACCCTGGGTGAGGGGCTGAAGGCCATTTTCAGGCTGCCCACAGTCCCTTCAGGGTTCGGGTCCCTACTGGGGTACCTGGCCAACCTGGGTGAGGGGTTGAGTGCTGTTTTCAGGCTGCTCACAGCTCCCAATGATCCAACATCCCAGCGAGGGTGGCTGGAATCAGGTTTCTGGGGTTTATTTATCTTCTATAATTGAAACTTTGTTGCCTTCAGCAGAGGCTTGGGCAGGTAATGAAAGCCTCCTGTTTGCTTCAATGCTGTGGCTTCTATAATTGAAACATTGTTCCCTTGAGCAGAGGCCCAGCCAGCTTAAGCTGGTGCAATGGAAGCCTGCTGTTTGCTCTAGCTCCGTGGCTGCCAGCCGCCATCTTGGCTGGGTTAATTTGCATATAGCTGGTCTGATTGGCTGGTGGGTATGGCTTGGCTGGTGGGCATGGCTTAGGTGTAACAGAGTAAGGGTCAATTTGCATATTACTCTTTTATTAGATTAGACTAGAGGCCTGGTGCATGAAAATTTGTGCACTCGGCCTGGAAGGGGGTGTCCCTCAGCCCAGCCTGTGCCTACTCACAGTTGAGGAACCCTTAGGGATGTCCTAAGCCACAGTCTGGCCTCCCTCTGCAGGAGGATACCTGAGTCCATCCAGAGAGCAATCAGGGGACAGCACCATCCCCATCACCCTACTGATGTCACTGATTTCCACTGATGGCTTCCCTCTGTGGGAGGAAGCTGGGTGGCTGATCAGGAGATGGCGCAGGCAGGCGTGCCCTCCGATCACCCCTCCACTGGCGCTGGTCTCTGTCACCTCACCCCCCCATCGCTGTCCCCTCTCTCTGTTCACTGGCACTCACCTTGGCTGGTCTGGCACCATCTGTTCGCCAGCCCTGCTCCCCACCACCCCCACCCCCCGCCCAACTGGTCTTTCCACCATTTGGTTGATTTGCATATTATGGTTTTATTATATAGAATGCAAACACACATGGAAACAATAACTCCATTGTGTTAGCACAGTTGCTAAGCCTTCAAGTGTGACTTGTTGGTGAGGCCACATGGAAATAAGCTCTTCCAGAGGGAGGGGCTATAATAAGAAAAGGATCTGGAGAAAAAAAGGAAAACATTAGATAACCTTTGCTTTTTTTTTTTTTTTTTTTTGTGCAGGGTCAGTACCGCTGGTTTCAACCCAAGTGACATCCAAGTTAAGCATTGTAGAGTTTGTCAGTGATAGCGACCTAAAAAATATTCATGTGTTTTGATCACTGGGTTTTATTTATTTTTTGTGAGCCAGCACACAGCTTTTGACTTGAGTAAACTCAACAGCTGGGCCAGTACAAATACAGAAGAGCAAATCAGTAAAATACATGCAGTAAGTATAGTAAAGTATTTGCACTGTCATATAAATAGCATTACCTGCTTCACAGCAAAGAGTTTCCTTTCTAAATCTTAACTATCAAAGAGCTCATTCTGATCTGTGAGTTTTGGTAGGACCTCAGCTGGCCTGTAAAATGTGTGCATCATGGGTATTTTATAGGGTTTTAGGGGTATTTTATGATTTTCAGAAACATAATATTCCAATGGGAAACTTAGCAGTTATTCAAGAGCTCAGGGATGGTTTTCTCCCAATCTAGGGCATTGCTGTTTGTAATCTGGAATTATCTCATCATAAAATACATAAAATTGAATGTGGGTCATCTGTTGGATTCTCTTTCATTTTCAAGACGTATTTTTTCCCCCTGTGAGTAAGATGAGATTCTGTTGTATTTCTCCTTAATACTCTTAGTGATTCTCACAAGTCCCTAACACTCAGCAGGGCTTCATTCAGTTTGTTAAATGAGTAGTAAAAATACAATGAAAAGAAAAAATAGGGCATGAATGCAAAGACTGACAGTGGTACTGCTAATGATATTGTGGCAGCATGTTGTAGAATAACAGAAGAAAAAATATGCTTTTAGTGGTTGGTTTACCATACAATACACAATGTAGAGTAAAACTGAAAACTATAGGATGTGAATTTACTGTATTCTGGTGAAAGAGAGAAGAGTTGATTAGCATTGGAAAGCAAAAATGGGAATTATTCCTTTCTGTGTTTTCTTACAAAATATTTACCTGGTCTTTTTGTTGTTCCAGATTACCCGACATTGTCAGAGTGTTTGGATATTTAGAGCTAAGGGAGTCTTACATGATATCAAATTAAACTTCTTTTTTTTCTCATATATTTGGGGAGACTTTCAGGAAAAACCCCTACATGAAGTTCCTGAGAAAAACCCTGTAAAAAGTTTTCCTTTTTATGGGAAATACTAGAGGCCCAGTGCATGAAATTTGTGCTCTTCATGGGCGGGGGGGGGGGGGGGGGGGGTGCCCTCAGCCTGGATTGCAAGAGGGGGCAGGCCAGGTCGAGGGACCTCACCAGTGCATGGTCGGGGCCAGATAGGGCCTTGGATGGTTGGCCAGCTGAGGAGGTGCCGTGGGAGGGCTCCAGGGCATGTCCAGCCCACCTCACTCAATCTCAGTCGGCAAGCTAACCGACCAGTAGGAGCATCTGCCCCATGAACATCATAGCAAGCAGTTGAGCAACCTTAGCATATCATTAGCGTGTTATGCTTTGGTTGAATGGCCGACCAGACAACGGGACACTTAGCATATTAGGCTTTTAGTATATAGGCTATGGGGTAAAAACTATCACTTTAAGGAAGTATGCCACAGCCAACCTGCTTATTTTAGGGAATCATGTCTAAAGGTCTAATGTGGTTTTTTTTCTTCTCCTAAGTATTTGTCTAGTATTTAAAATTAATAGGGTCTAAAAGAGGGTGAAATGATTTGCTCTCTGGTCTTGGTCTGACACAACATCTTTAGCATTGAGATCAAAAGATCAGAGTATCATGCTGCCCCAAAAGAGGTGGAAGTAGTGATTTTGATGGAGACGGTGGCAAAAGGTGATGAAATTAGGTTGTATATAGGGACAAAAATGTCAAAATCAAAGCAAAAATAATAAAATTCCAGTGAGTGACTTTCTGCTTAGTACCCTTGTGTCCATAATAGATTTGTTCATGATAGATCCATAATATCATTCATAACGTGAATCCATAAGAGGTCCATAAATAACCTCATCCTAGAGGGGAGTTAATGTTCCTTCTAGGAGAAGCTGTAGGCCAAGCATATTCCTAGGAAGGCCTTGAAATAGACTTTTATTTAGTTTTATTTTTAAATATATTTTTATTGATTTCAGAGAGTAAGGGAGAGGAGAGAGAGAATGAGAGAGAAAAACATCAATGTTGAAAAATAATCATTGATTGGCTGCCACTGGGGATCAAACCCTCAACCTGGGCATATGCCCTTGACTGAAATCGAACGTGGGACCTTTCAGTACACAGGCCGACGCTCTATCCACTGATGCAAACCAGCTAGGGCTGAAATAGACTTTTATTAAAGATATGCCCAAGGAATAGCTTTTACCAAGTTTTGAATTTAAAAACTTCTGCAAAAAACTGGAATCCTGAAAAAATACAGAATTCCTAATTTTTTAGGAAGTACACCTAAAACCTATATAATTTTATTAACCAACTATGGGCCCAGTGCACAAAAATTTGTGCACTCAGGAGGTCCCTCAGCCCGGCCTGTGCCCTCTTAAAGTCTGGGACCCCTCTGGGGATATGCACCTGCTGGCATGTCTGGCCAGCCTGGGTGAGGGGCTGATAGCTGTTTGCAGGCTGCCCGCAGCCCCTTCAGGTTTTGAGTCCCTACTGGGGTACCTGGCCAGCTTGGGTGAGGGGCTTATGGCTGTTTGCAGGCTGCCCACAGTCCCTTCAGGTTTTGGGTCCCTACTGGGGTACCTGGCCAGCCTGGGTGAGGGGCTGATGGCTGTTCGCAGGCTGGCCAAACCCCCCAGTAACGTCCATCACCCCACTGGGTTGTGGCCATCGTGGGTGATGGGCTGAGGAGCGCTTTCAGGCTTCCCACAGCTCCCATTGACCCAATGTTCCAGCAAGGCTGGCTGGAAGCAGGTTTCTGGGGTTTGTTTATCTTATAATTGATGTACTGTTCCTTTAAGCTGAGGCCTAGTAACGAAGCCTCCTCTCTGCTTCAGCTCGTGGCTTCTATAATGAGACATTGTTACTCTTAGTAGTCAGGCCAGGCCTGCTGTTTCCTTCAGCTCCCGAGGATTCTATGATTGATACATTATTGCAAACATGTTTTTCCTTGAGCCAGGATAAGTGGAGCGGGCCGCAGTTTCAGTTTCAGTCCTGCTGCAATGGAAGCTGCCGTTTACTCAGGTCCATGAGTGGCGGCCTCCATGTTGGCTGGGCTAATTTGCATACAGTCGCTCTGATTGGCTGGTGGGCGTGACTTAGCCGTCCCGAAGAAACGGTTAATTTTAATATTACACTTTTATTAGTTAGGATGTCACCCTAACAAATTCAGTAAGTTTTTTAAAAAGAAGAGGAAAAAAAACCCAGAAAGAAATGCATCATTTGTTATAATTGTTTCTCTTCCTCTACCACGTGACCTTGTGATGTGAATGGAGTCAGTCTGTTATGATGCACATGCATTTCTGTTCCCCCAGTTCCTTTTGTCCCAGGTGTTTACTTCCTATCATAGCTTCCTAAGAAATTCATCATATAAGGACTGTGCTTTGATAAACTACATTTCAAAAGAGTTAAAGTGACTTTATGCCTTGCCATTCCACGGGTTATTTGCATTTTAATATACCCAGGAATAGGGAACAATGTTTAACTTGAGATTTCTCATACCCTGAAACATAAGTGGAGAGGGTTATTATAAGGAAGGTATTAGAACCAGTAGTTTAACCACTCAGTTCTGACCATGAAGGCAAATGCAATACACACACACACACACACACACGTGCGCACATGAGCACACACACAATCTATATATATAAAGAGGTTATATACAAATTAGTCTGGGACGCCGTAACAGGTCATGACAGACAGGAGGAAGTTGTGTGCACAGGTGAAGCCCAGAGTGTAAACAGAGACAGTGGCGGCTCTGGCGGCCTGGAGTGGACACAGGCAAGGGGGGCCGGGGAGGCTTGGGGCTGGCTGAGCTTCCAGGCCAGCTTGGGCAGCCCCAGAGCGGATACAGGTAAAGGTGCAGGGGGGACCTGGGGTGGAAGTCAGGCGCGTGTCCTGGCCGCCCGCGGCGTGGGTTCAGCCTGACTCTCGTGGTAGCCCACAGGGTGCCTCCTCCCACAGCAGGAGGCGGGGCGCTTCCTCGCACGATTTCAATTGCACAGTGGGTCTCTAGTGTATATGTAAAAGGCTAATATGCAAAGTGTCCCCTCAAGAGTTCGACCCAGAGACCAGGAGTTCGATCACTCACTATGACATATGCTGACCACCAGGGGGCAGCGCAGAATGAAGGAAGGCCCCAGCCAGCAGCCAGAAGGTCCTGATCAGCCCTGATCACCAGCCAGGCCTAGGGACCCAACCCATGCATGAATTCCGTGCACTGGCTTCTATTTATTGATAATTCTGTGTTGTGACTCCCATTTACCCTCAAGGAAGGTTTTTCTGTCTCCTGCTTAAATTGAAATTAGAAGTGTCAAGTGATTCTTCCTTTATATAGTAAGGATACTCAGAAGGCAATCTAGCTGCTTCCAGTGTATTATTTCCACCATCTCCCATCTAAGATTCCTTATTTGAGGCCAAACATTCTATTTTTAATTGGTTTTCTTTCTTTTTTTTTTTTTCTTTTTGGTAAATATATCCTATTTTCAATGATGCTGTGGACTTTTTCAGTGGTTCTTTGTCTTTCCCCAAATTAACACATTTTGATAGGGAGAGGCACAAAAATATTTCAGAAGGTTATGGCATACAGTTATGTGCTAATATAAAAATATTTGTTTGACTAAATGCAAAGCAAAAGCATATAAACAAACACCTGAAAAATAATTAGATGCTCACAGGCAATTTAGCACAGCAAAACAAGAAGTCAAAAATCTCCAGACTACTATTAAATAAAACAAAACAAAACAAAAACGGCCAGCATACCTTTCATCCATAGTTGCAAAACACTAAACATCTAAGAATTAGATGATAGAAGTTGTATTATAGATATTCTAAAGTTTAGATACTAAGAAGTGATTAAAAAACAACAACCCATCATTCTTGTCTTTGTGAATCTAAGGCAAAGTACTTGCCTTCTATTACCCCTATTTTGTTTTTGTATATGCTTTTCTGGTCAGAGTAGATCTAACACATCAGACCTACTTGAATAGTGCATTTTCTTTTTCCTGTTGTATGTATATTCTTATAGCTCTGTATATAATTACTGTTTGGAATTCCAATTTACAGAGTGAAAATGGAGACACACATATACACACAGAGGCAGACAGAGCCAGAGAGAGATTAAATGTGAATGTGACATGAATATAAGACGAACACATTTATAGGTATTTTTGAATCAGTTCCTTACTTCCTTCCATCTTCCTTCCTTCTTCCTCCACCTGATATATTTTCAATAAAAACATCAAAGTTAATATTGCATCACTGAGAAAGATTTTGTGAGCATAGTTTAGGTAACAATAATTAACTTCCAATCTAAATGCAACTTGATATGAAAATTTTAGAAACAGTTTTTAAGATCTGTTTAGGTATTCATCTGGCCACAAACTGAGTCTACTTTCTACAATACGTCATTTTTGTTGTGTGTTCACCACACCAGCTCAACACTTCCATATAATTTTATTAACCGATGTTACCCCAATAAATTCAGTAAAAAAGAAAAAAGAACAAATATAACTGAGCCTATTTTGCACTAGTCTCCAAAAGAATTGCTCAGACTGGAAATGCTTGATGCTCTTGTCTATGTGTATGTTGATTAAGCTCTGGATATTATATTTTGGCTAAGTAGCATTAAAATCTAAGTTAATGATTCTGTCTACAATTATATGGAATCATTAAGTGCTCGTCCCAGTGCTCAGACATGACCTATTGACCAAATATGCTTACTGTTCTCTTTCTTCAAATCCTAATTTAGCTGAAGATCAAACACACACACCTGTTAATAAATACAGAAAACAGATATTTGTATTGAGGCCAGTGAGGGACACAGTCATTACATAGTCACGCACCTGCACATACATGATTCAGAAAATCCACAAACCATTATTTCTGTTTGCTTTCTCAAAGTCTTTGGAGAGCATGCAACCCCTTTCAAAGCCCTTAAGCCTGCCTTGCATGGCTCCTCCCAGAACTTTCCAGTCCGCTACTTGTCAGAGATGCAGTGAATCAGGTGCTTGACAGTGGGTGTCATTAACTGATAGCAAATTAATTCAAACAGCCCTAACTCCACGGCGGACGACACTGTTATGTGCCTCTTGGTATTATTCATTGTGTTATAAAGGAAGAACTTGAGCGTTTATCATCCCATTTACAATTTTGTGTTTGTTGGTGACACATCATAGCCACAAGGAACCCTTGCAGTGCACAGGGACAGGGAAACGCACAAAAGCACTTCAGATGAGAAGAGTGATGGCTTTTTATATTTAACTCATGGCAGCTCTGGACAGCACTGCTGGCATCCAACTCACAGAACGCATCGTACGATCCATTTTGTAATTGAACCAGCAAGAAACAAGATGTGTTAAACAAATGTGAAAAATAAGCCCCCGCCTGCTGCCTATTGCGGGTCCAGTTTTCCTGGGGAAGGATGTCACAGTTCATTGCGTTTATTCATGGTAGATGTCAAGTTCCGAGAATGGAATATTTTCCATCCTATGCATAAAAGTAGTTTGATTTTTTTTCCCTCTAGGGGAAAGTAAAAAAACCCAAAAAACCACTACCTTGTACAAAATTCAGGAATATGATGCCACTTGTTTTATGTTGCAAGAACTGAACTGTGACCATGCTAATGTAAAGAGAAAAATCTCATTTTGATTATAGAATGAGCAAGGGAGAAATTTGAATAATTCCCTAAACTTATTTCTTTGCGGGTATTTGGAGGGGAGAAAAAGAAGACATTACCTATTTCGAGGACTTGGTTCTGTTCCTTTGAGTTGAGTCTACACAAGTTCTTGACCTAAGGGCAATCTGAGCTCACCAAATGATAAGGGAATTATAAACAGCACACTACACACCTTTTATACACAGTGGATATGCTGTGTTGGTTAAACACTAAATTTTGAAACAGCTGCACCAGGTAGATTACAGAGGGCATCTCTTAAATAATAAAAATAACTGTGTATCTTGTTGCACCGAAACAATGAAACTTCGATAGATACATGAAAATGCTATTCTATTCATCCTGCAAAAGTTGGCAACTGCGGCACATGTACCACCTGAGATACTTCAAATGCAATTCATTTTTAAGAAAAACACATTAACGAATAATAGTTCATCTCGCAAGCAGTATATTCATATTTCCAATGATGATCAATAAATGAGAATACTGTGAAAGCTCAATGTACTCTGAAGGTCAGTTTTTATTATTGCATAATTTTAAACCAGCTTAATCCTCAGTGGCTATTAAAATAAACAGGAATGAATTAATGGCCTCTTCACTAACGTGAACATTTTATACAGAAACAAAAAGAATATTAAGTGTACCCTGCTTTATGTGAACATATTAAGAGCTTTATTCTGTGGACTACATTGGGAAGACCTAGGATGTAGGAACATTGGCCCTGACGTCCAGGGCATGGAAAGGGTGATGTATGAATGGCTGGAGACTTGACTATTGCTGCCAAGACACAGATGATATGGTATCTGCTAAAGACAAGAATTTCCCTCTAATCTGTGGTAACCACAGGGTAAGCATAAATGCTAATGTAATCTTCTCTCTCTTAGCTATGCCTCCTAAACCAAAAGATGTTTTCTCTTTGACAGAGTTAGAATCAAACAGTTAGAAAAAGAACAACACTATAACTCATCATGTTCCAGAAAGAGACAGTATCTTATCTATTAGTGGGCATGGTGATCATTTCTTCCTTTTTGGGTCATATTCTTTTATTTATGCTAACATAAAGCAGCTAGCTGCACATGTGAATCTTGCTCACTGTGTGCTTAAGTGTGAGGATGAATCTTACCCATAGTTGTATTTTGAGTACCTGGCATGTCTCCCATATAGTATGTACTAAATAAACTCTTGCTGTGTCTAATCTTCCCAAGAATCTTTGTCAGTGGTAATGCTAATTTCTCTCACTTAAGAACCTTGACTTCAAACTATTCCAGTTCTACTCTTTTGTTATACCTAGTTCTGTTCTCATCAAGACCCTTCTTTTAACACACTATTATTAAAAAACTTTCGAGCTTACCTGCCTCCCTGATCCGGAGTTCTTCTACCTTGAATCCAGTTTACATGCAAATATAGTACTAAATATCTCCAATTAGTCCTTGCTCAAGAATAGACAGTAATTCTGCATTTCCTATTATATTGAAGTGTATTTTTTTCTATATTTTAAATCCTCTATAATTGTCTGCATTTTTCTCCAACTTTATTTTTCATTACATCAATAATGTGTATCAGTCAAAAATTCTCTTTCATCGATTTAACAAACACTTTCTTATCAACAATAATATGCCAAGCACTATTTGAGGTTCTGGATATATTGCCAAGTTCCTATCATCTTTTTGGGGGTGGGGGTAGTGGAATGGGTGGTTATAAAACAAACTCATAGAGATTATAATCAAACTAGAGTCCCAGTGCACAAATTTGTGCATGGGTGGGGTGTGGCTGGTCCGCCCTGATTGGGACAAGGTAACTGGGGATGGGGCTGGCTGGGAGGAGTTCGCTGGCTGGCCAGCTCCTGATCAGGCAGGTTGGCCAGCCTCAGTGAGCATCATAAGGGCTGGTCATTCTGGTTGCCCAGTCCCTTGGCTTTTGTACATATAGATTAGAATGGAAAAACATGTTACATGGGGATAAGTGGCATGACAAAAAATAAAGCCAGGTGCGAAGACAGGCAGTAATGTGTTGCTCAAGGAAAGCCTGCTTGGTTAAAAAAAAAAATCAAAGAACCTCAGAAAAGTGAGGAACAAGCCATATGTGTTTCTGATCACTGAACTTTCCATTTTAAGGGAACATGAAGACCATCAACATTCTTGGCTGTTGGAAGGAAAGCAGGTAAAGATAACATGATGGTTTGGATGGCAGTGGTAATTGCAAGAGCAAGGACAAATATTCCATATGACTTGGACTTTTTAATTCACCAACTAGTAGATGTGTACTGAATGATATGCCACATGTTAGGGCCAGTACTAGATTCTCATTCTTTCTTTTCAATTAGCCGAAACATAACTGTGGTGTGGTTTTTGGAGAAAAGTCATATCATGATTTAGTAATTCCAAGGTCTGACATGATACCAAACTGTTTAAAAGGTAAGATCAATTATCAGAAGGTGCTACTCAATAATTAAGGGTCTATCTAATAAGTCATTTTGGCTGCTATCCAGTTTGTTCCACTTATCCAGTGGTGGGATTTCTACCTGTCTCAGTCATTCAGAATATAGACTCAAGCCCAGTGTAAGTGAAACATGGGGTTCAGGGTGCAGATTTCCTGCAGGTCCTTGCCCTCACGAAGTTTGAAGCATAAAGGCTTCTTTAATAAAAAATGTAGAAGTTTATTGGAAGCAGATGCAAACTCCTTCTAAGCAGGGATGTCCCCAAAGGGAATACCCTGAGGAGAGGGGCCCCCAAATGGAAAAGCCTGCTCTCTCTCTCTCTCTCTCTCTCTCTCGCTCTCTCTCTCTCTCTCAAATTAATCTGAAAAAAATGTGTCTCATGTCCCTTTGTCCCCAGTTTATATATTCTGCCCTTGTCTGGACTTGACCCTCTCTAAGTGGACCCTTACTTGGTTTAGAACCCCCATACTGTCCTTATCGGTCATTCTGCTACGTGGTATTAGTTTCAAAGTTCAAAGCCCACATGGTGCCCCCCCCCCGTCTCTCCCCTTACCTTGCAATATTCCTTTACCCTCTGTACAAGCAGCATAAGCATTTTGCGTGTCCAAGCCCCATCTATGCATTACTCTCCTATGGACCCTCTCTCAGTTGTCCTTGCTGGAGATGAGTTATTACCCTTTAGGTCAGGGCTGCTTTAGATCTAATTTCTGGCTGCTTTAATTGTTCAGGTCAGAGATGTTTCCACCTGCCTGGACTCCCCATTCCTATCTTAAGCTAGCTAGTTATTCCTTTTCATAAGTAGAAAGGAACATTAGAGGAAATGGAAAATTTTAAAAAGGCACCCCCCAAAAAGTAATTTGTAGATCCAAACTCAATTCTTCCCTCCTTGGGAGAGGAAAGGAAGCATTATAGCTCCCAGATAAGGGTCTATTGACCACTAGGTTTATTAAATTCAATTTATTTAGTAACTTCGGATTTATTGATGGAGGTCTAGTTATCTTGTGTGGTATACCAAAGTCCCGCCAATTTAATGTCTTAAAAAATAATTTGTTCATGATCGTGTGGATCAGAAATGCAGGAAGAGTTCTGATGAGCTATTCATCAGATTTCTGTGGCATCTGCTGGGGTGGCCATGGCTGGAAAATCCACTCCCTTGGTGAGGGGTTAATTACTCGCAGGTGTGGGGTCTCACTGCTCTGTGGCTTCCTTGCCTCTCCATGTGGCATCTTGGCCTTCAGGTGCCCCTCCTCGTGCCTTGGGTTTCTTGTGGGACAGTGATGTCCATGTAGTCAGACTTTCTCCGTGGTGGCTGTCTTGCCTAAGAGCCAGTGTTCTAGAAGCTCCCCACAGAAGCAGATGGTCTCCGATGTTCCACATCACTTCTGCAGCTTTCTGTTGGGGGCCAGTTTTTGAGGAATAGGAATTAGATTCTGTCGGCCCATAGAAGGAGTAACAGTCCCTTTTCATCTGTCACACAGATAATGCAGATGTTAATCGTGACAATATAGAAAATTATGAGGATGATATGCATGAGTATGCCTTTAATCTCTATTAGAAAATTAAAATATGTTCAAAAAATGTTATTTACCAAATCAGGAAACAGGTTATTGCATATTTAAAGTTTTTATGGGCAAAATTAAACTTTTTTATAATTCTCAGTTATGGCTTGCTATATATTTACATATATGTGTACATAGGCATGTAGACATACAGACGTCCTACTGATAAAGTGTTATGATATTTAAATTTCTAAAAATGTTTTTGTAAACATAAAGTGACTCAAATTATTAAATCTTGACATCAAGTGCATATTTCTATCTCACGATTACTTATTTTATTATTTTAGAATTATTTACTCAAAAAGTAGAGAAGAGAAACATTCATAAAACTCTTATGTAGTCACACTGCTGGTATCTGTTAAAAACCAAATTAGAAACATCAGGAAATCCAGTGCCTCAAGGAATATTTAAATTAATTATAATATCTTAAATATTTTGTGAGGAGAAATGAAGCTGAAAATGTGTGCCCTTTATTGTCACGACTTTGAGCCAACTGTTTTCTCTCTATTTTATATTTTTTATTTATTTATCTACTCAATCAGAAATCAGCAGTTACCCTTCAAAATATGTCACGTATCCCATTATCTCCAAGTGTGTGTTATCAGGGGATCGCAGCCACATTTCCAAACGAAAAGCTGCAGTTATGAAAGAGTCCAAGGGGACTGGGAGCACAGGCTTCTCTCCTTTATTAACAAGCACCGCTTGAGAATTCTTCACTGATGCGTTTCATTTATGAAGTACACAGCAAGTATCGCTAACCATGAAAATAATTATTTCGGTTGCCTTTTTTTGCATACTAGATTCCTGCTTGACTTTTTTGCTATAAAACACACCCAAGCCCAAACTGTGTCTTTTGTAGGAATGCCCAAAGATACAGAGAGGGATGAATGGATAGTGTGCTGGAGGGCTCCTGGAATGATTTGATTAGGAATGAAGGTCAATCCCTTCTTTCTTTTTAACTTTTCAACAGTTTACTTTTTAATGGTTCTATGTCATTCTGAAACTTCTTTAAAGTCAAGGGGACATGGCTTTCCCCTGATGTTGTAGGATGATTGGGGGTGATGCTGGTGACTTACTTTTGCATTTTCAAGTGATTATAATTGACCTTAACCAAAGTAAAGATGCTGTGTCCAGAGAAATCCATTTCTGTGACAGCCTATCAAATATCAAAGTAGAAGCATATGTCTCATCTCTCCTGCCCTGAGGGAAAAAAGTATGTGGATTAAATATCTTAGAATATAATATACATTTTATTTCTTATTGGTGTTAATTGCCCACCATACACTTTCCTATATAAGGGTGATGGAAAAATATACTTTAAAGTTCAAATCATGTGTATCCATGACCTGGCTTGTATGGCTCAGTTGGTTGGGTGTTATCCTGTGCACTGAAAGGTCACTAGTTGGATTCCCAGTCAGGGCACATACCCACCAGATTTTAGTCCAAATCCCTGGTAGGGAGCTGGCAAGAGGCAACCAATCAATGTTTGTCTGTCTGAACAATTCTTGTGGCAAAAAATCATATTTATTCATTTAGACAACTTATTAATGATCCCAATATTAATATTAAATAGTAGGTATTCAGGGGAGATGGGAGATGTCTGTAATACTAACAACAATAAAAATATTTTTTAAAAAATAGTAGATATTTCATTCAAGTCAACTACTGTTAAAAAGTAAACTCCTAAATGCATCATGACTCAAACATGATAGAAAATTATTTCTTGCTCATTTACAAAACTGGCATTCCCAATTTGTAACTCTTTTTAAAGCAATAACTCAAGGATGCTGAATCATTTCACTCAATGTCTATGCCATCCTCAACAATGAATTTCTGGATCACCATATTTATCTTTTATAGGCCAGTGGCAGCTAAAAAAATATGGAGAAAATTGCCTGGGAAATTGTGATGGGCTAGTTGTGGAAGAAATAAAACTCAATCACAGAGTCATATCTTACTGCCAGGTAGTCCAAGAAATGTAATCCAGTTATATGTCTCAGAAGAGGTAATGGGTCGGATGACAAGTTAGCCAGAAAGTCCATTTTAATTAAGACCCTGAGATCAACAAAATGAAGTAGGTGGACAGGAGGCATAGAGAAGGTTGGAGGCCCAGCAGTAGGCTCACTGAAGCCTCTGCTCAGACACCAATGATCAAGAATTTGTTTTTGAAGCCTGGCTGGGTAGAGCATTGTCTCAATTAGCCAAGGTTACAGGTCCAATCCCGAGTTAGGGCACTTAGAAGAATCAACCAATGAATGCAAACAACAAATTGATATTTTTTTCTCCCCCACCTTTCTTTAGAATCAATAATTTAAAAAAATAATTCTTTTTTGAGAATTTTATAAACTATATTTAAATTAAAATGTACCAATAGCTAGCTCTTCCACCCTCTCTCAATGTAAGTAACCATTTACAGTTTGAAATATAAAAGAACATGAATTGTGTGTGTGTGTGTGTGTGATTTCTATATTATGTATATGAAACCATCAAAAAAAGTTATTTCCACAGTAAACATCAACGCCTTATCTTGGAGACCCTCCAGTCATTTGACATTGTCTCCAATCCCTCTCCCTCTCAAGAAAGGCGGTGAAGAGTGCCTTTCAATGGGAGCAGTGTTTCACTCTTCCCCTCGAGGACCTGACAGGAATCTCTTTATAATTCTTCCAAACAGCATTCTCATTGCAGCTGTGGGTGTGGACCTGCCCATGCTTTACCCTGATCATCTTTATTATTTCTCATTACTTCCCTGCACATCAGGCTAGTGTCCTCACTCACCTGCATCCCTTCCATCCAGACAAGAAGTTATTTACATTGCTCGCATCCCAAGCTCCCCTCTCCCGCCACTTGTGGTAGAGTCCATATCTACCTGTTTCACCCCTGGTTGTGAGTTCTCACTCCACTGTAAGCACTCTGATGTCAGGGGTTATTTCTTTGTGATCTTTGCATCCTGAGCTCCTTGTAAAAGGTCTGCCAGTGGCTGGTGCCCAAAAAAGCATTGTTGTGTAACTTGAAGCCTTCCACTGACTACTCTGACCTACTCTACTCTGAAATCTATACCAAAACTCCCATTTTGAGAGTTCCAATTATGACAGAAATGCACTATGTTCTACTTTTGATTATAGTGTTGCTTGTGAGCATATATACTATTTCCAAAACTCATCCATTTATACATTGAGAATGTATACATTATAGTATGCAAGTTATATCTCAATTAATATAATTAATGGTTATATTTTTATTTTAGTTTTATTAAGATACTAGGGGCCCAGTGCACAAAAATTTGTGCACTCGGGAGGTCCCTCAGCCCGGCCTGTGCCCTCTCGGGGGATGCCCACTTGCTGGCATGCCTGGCCAGCCTGGGTGAGGGGCTGAGGGCTATTTTCAGGCTGCCCACAGTCTCTTCAGGTTTTGGGTCTCTACTGGGGTACCTGGGCAGCCTGGGTGTGGAGCTGAGGGCCATTTTCAGGCTGCCCAGAGCTCCCATTGACCCAACATCCCAGCATAGCTGGCTGGAAGCAGGTTTCTGGGGTTTATTTATCTTCCATAATTGATACACTGTTCCTTTAAGCCAAGGTTTAGGCAGGTAACAAAGCCTCCTGTTTACTTCAGCTCTGTGGCTTCTATAATTGCAACTATGTTGTCTTAGTAGCGGGCCAGCTGGCCTAGGCAGACAGTTTACTCCTGGTGCAACGAAAGCCTCCTGTTTACTCTAGCTCTGTGACTGCAGGCCTCCATCTTGGCTGGGTTAATTTGCATACAGCTGGTCTGATTGGCTGGTAGGTGTGGCTTAGTCATCCAGGAGAAACAGTCAATTTCAATATTACTCTTTTATTAGATTAGATAATTGTCATATGACATCAAAGTGTACAATGTAATGATTTGATATTTATTTAAATTATGAAATGATTACCACCATAAGTATAGTTCACATCTATGACCTTACATAGTTATTTTTTTTCTTGTGATGAGAACTTTGTAGTATACGAAATAGGGAATATCGCCAATAGTATTATAATTCTGTATATGAGAGATGGTTACTAGATTTATTGTGGTGATCACTTCATAATGTATATAAATGTTGTATAACTATTATGTACACCTGAAACTTGTATAATACTATGTCAACTATACTTATCCTTTAAAAAAATATTTTTATTGATTTCTGAGAAGAAGGGGGAGGGAAAGAGAGAGAGAGTAAATATCAGTGATGAGGGAGAATCATTGATTGGCTGCCTCTTGCATGTCCCCCCACTGGGTTTTGATCCCAAAACCCAAGCATGTGTCCTTGACTGGAATCAACTGGGAACCCTTTAGTCTGCAGGCTGACGCTCTAGCCACTGAGCCAAACCAACTAGGGCTCAACTATACTTTAATAAACAAAAAGGAATTTCTTACTAGTTATTTATTCAAATTATCTGGAAGTTTTACTTCGTATGCATTTATTTTATAAGGAATAATATTTTATGCATAATTCCAATAACATGCATGGGTAGACCTATAAATAACAATATAAAATACATTGCTAAAATTCTTAAGAATCCTTACAAATGGTTAAAATATAATAAAATAGAAAAATCTTCAAAATGTAGTGATTATGCAGGAATGAAATGAATCCCTGAGGATCTCATTGTAAATTGGGTAATATGATTGGTTGGCGAAATAGAAATGGGAAATTTTGCCATTCCTTGTGGCAAAATCCCCTAGAGCAGCGGTTCTCAACCTGTGGCTCGCGACCCCTTTGGCGTTCAAACGATCCTTTCACAGGAGTCACCTAAGACCATCCTGCATATCAGATATTTCCATTACGATTCATAACAGTAACAACATTCTGAAGTAGCAACGAAAATAATTTTATGGTTGCGGGTCACAACATGAGGAACTGTTTTAAAAGGCCATAAGCTTGAGAGCCACTGCCCTAGAGTGTGCTTTAGGGGAAAATCTCTAACTTGTAACTAAATTTAATTAGGTTGATTGCACTGCAGCCCATGGGATGAGTGTACTTTGGCCCAGGCAAATGGTGCACATGTGGTCCTGGCTTCAGTGATTACTTGAGGGACAGGAAGTGACCCAGTGTAAACCAGTCAAAAGTAACACCTGGTTTTGTTTGAAACAATGAAAAGGAAGCACCCCTTTTTTCTCTTTCTGTGCTTACCACTAGGAGGGTATGCAAGTAGAGCAATTGGCAGATATCTTAGGACTATATGAAAATTATGAGCAAATCAAAGTAGAGGTTAATGAAGCCAGGAAACCAACATTCTGACTTTGTGGATTGGACTCAGAGCTGTCTCTCTTTTTTATGAATTCTGGGTGGGCAATTCTTTGCTAAAATAAGATTTAATTCTGTGCTTTAATGTTTTATTGATGACAATATAAAAGTGGTCATAAAAGAATATTTCTTCATTTTTACAAAAAGCAGTTGAAAATACTGCCTTGTATTTTCCCTAAAAGTCTGCCTAGATTTTAGTAACAAGAGAAAAGATCTCTTTTAAGATTATTTATTAAACTTACTTTTATCAGCATGAAAAGTAACTCACTGCATTTCTTTTGCCTTTCTGCAGAGGGTTGAGAGTTCAGTTTATAATGCTCAAAAATGATTGAAATAAACTCATCCATTCTCTGTTTAAAATTTTTCAGACATTTCCCTGTCTTATGGTTATTAATTGTCCTATGTTATTGACATTACTCTTATCAACTTTACAAGGTAATCAAGTTATGTTATAAATAAATACCACTAATTTGGTTACTCTTCAGAATGTAAGAATGTTATAAGAAAGCTGATATATCATGCAGAATCTATGTGTGAAAGCCCAATGTATCTCTAAATTATTTTAATATTTATTTTCATTGTGGTTAAAAGATAATGATTGTAAGTACCTGTGATGATATTAAAAACTTGGAACAAGTTTTGATTAATAGATGCATCAGCACAAATAAAATGGTGATGCATGCAATGTATCAGTGTGATCAGTGTGTCAAATGTAAGAAAGATATAAAAAGAGTTGAAACAATTTTGTATAGTAACACTAATATTTTGGCATATGGAAAAAACAACATTATCATAACATTATAATGATGCTCACATACTGCTAGAAAGAAAGAACATGACAATGAATTTAAAATGTTGGAAAACAATTTGTGGAAAAGTAGTTTTTGTATTTATTTCTTGCATTAATTTTTGAAAAACATGAACAAAAAAGCAAAAGCAAGAAAACACACAGACTTGCTAAATTGTCTAAGAAGTATATCGAACAGACTGTCAAACTACAGGGGGAAGGAGGCTGGGGAGGGTTGGGGGGACGGTTAAGAGATCAACTGAAGGACTTAATATGCATGCATATAAGCGTAATCAAGGGACACAAGACACTGGGGGGCAGGGGAGGAGGGGGGAAGGTCAAGGGAAAAAAATGGAGACTTATCTAACACTCTTTGTAATACTTTAAGCAATAAAACAAAATTCAAAAAAAGAAGTATTTTTAGGAAACTATAGACTGAATAATGTTTCAAAACTTGAAAGGTTTATGTGCATGTCTGATTGCATTTTGATGCTGAAAGCATCTTTTGGGATAGGTCTGGAAAGCATTAATCCTGATTTTATATAAGGGGTTGAATGTTTATTGTTTCTGTACTTTCTTGAATGAACCTGTATTTTTAGTAATAATTCTTGATGTCTGTAAGACACTGAATTTTATTGATTATAAGGTATATTCTTATTGGAACATTAACAAGTATTCAAACCTACAAATCACGGTCACTCAGGTGGAGTAAGCTATTCCCTGTACATGTACAAACCTCAGAGGCCCGGCATTATGTTTGCAGAGTGGGGGTCCCTGTTGAAGATCGTTCTCCAGAGAGAACAGTGGAAAACATTTTTAACTTCTAGGAACCAAATAGTTGGAGTAATATTTGATAGAGGTGGTGAATCAAATATGTTTACCAAGATGCCACGAGATAAAATTAAAAGATGACTATCCCTACATGATTGCAAAATCAGATTTCAAATGCTAACATCAATGGCTTTTCACCTGAAGTGCCGGCTAACCAATGCTCTTAACAGAGAATGTCATTGTTTGGAAAAGCAAAAACATTCAACTCTAAATCTAAATGTGATTTAGAAGAGTTCGGTGTGAAGAAATTATATAATGTTAATTTATTTCATGTATATATTTTATGTATGTGCATGATAAAATCTGTCTCTAAGAATAAATAATCTTTTTCAATACATACAACATAAAAGTTCTAGATATTGGAAAACACATACTTTAATTGATTCAGTGTTTTCCTTCTTAATGTTATATAAAATAATGTGAATCTACCACAAGTTGACCTTTTATGTTTAAGTGTCTAAATACTTAGTGTTCTAAGTTCTGGCTTGGAGTATTTTGTTCCATTTATCTGTCTAATGATTCTTGTGTTGGCACCACCACATTTCAATTATTTATGCATATAGCACATACAAACATTTTAGCATTTCTTAAAACATGTTGTAAAAAGGAAACAAAACAAAACAAAACAAAACACCAAGTATCTAAATGAGACTAATCCAAGTAAATGAAATATCAGAAATTGTCAAAAAGATAATTTAGAATTTTTAAATCATCAGTTTATGTATGGAATTGTATATTTCATTCTTTTTACCCTGGAACTATTGCTATTTTTAAAAGATTAGGAGACAGTAAAGGCTGTTTCAGAACAATGATAGTTCCTGCTCACATCAATGTATGATTGGTAAAAGGAAATAATTGCCTTAGAACCTCCATTGAGATTCTGTCTGCTTTTAAAGAGTGAAAAATATAAAATTAAAAAAAGTGCTGCCCTAGCTGTTTGGCTCAGTGGATAGAGTGTTGGCCTTCAGACTGAATGGTCCCAGGTTCTATTCCCATCAAGGGCATGTGCCCAGGTTGCAGGCCCGATCCCCAGTGGGGTATGCAGGAGGCAGCCGATCAATGATTCTCTCTCATCATTGATGTTTCCATCTCTCTCTCCCTTTCCTTTCCCCTTTGAAATTAACAAAAAATTTTTAAAAATAAAAAAGAAGTTACTATGTTTCATAAATTATGCAAGTAATTTTAATGAAATTATGGCAACATAGATATTTATATATAGTTTTCTGTAATTTTAAAAACCTCATTTTTGTGGATGTGTTGCCATAAAAAAACACGAATGACTAAAATTATAAAAAGAAGGGGAATGGACAAGAATCTATTGGACAAAATATAAAGAGCAGTGTTTTTCTGCAATTTGACTTTTAAACCCTAAAAACTATTTCTTTTGCAATAATTTCTCACTCTATTACCCAAGTTCTGAAAGAGACTGTTTTCAGGCTACAGTGACGGCATCAGCATAGCCAAAAATCAGTCAAACATTGGGCTGTAAATTGTCTTTTCTGGAATGCAAATTACTATTTTATTATTGTATCTTCACTGAAGTAATCTGTCCCTACTATGGCAAACATTTGACATCCTAAGTAATCCTATAGAAAAGTAGGAGTCATTTATTTAAGAAAAATAATTGAAATAAATTTAGTTCCTCATATGTACTGTATCTTAAACTGATATTTCTTTTAAAAAAAAGTATTGATTTTTACAGAGAGAGGAAGGAAGAGGGAGAGAGGAGAAAAACATCAATGTGAGAGGGAAACACTCCTGCATAACCCCTACTGGGGATGGAGCCAGCAACCCAGGCATGTCCCCTTGATGGGGAACTGAACTGGCAGCATTTTGCTGCACTGGACAACACCCAACCATCTGAGCCACACTAGCTAGGACTTTAAACTGATATTTCAGACAAACCTGTTTATATGAGCTGGTGTCTGACAAGTCTATGCATTCTTCAGTGAACTAGCATGTACTAGAATATTACTTTCATCTTGGCAATTAAACAATTGAATCCATATACAGTGAAGCATTTAGAGAAAACAGTAATATTACTAAAAATGTGAGCAAAAGCAATACCCATATTAGAATTGTGAAAGTCTGGCATTAATTAACGCGGAAAAGCAATGCTAGAATAGTCTGGAGAATAATATGCATGAGCAGTGCCATGCAAGGTCAGTGAACAGCTGGTTCTCCATTTTTATGGTGAACACTACTAATTAGAATGGATTTAAAATTTATTTAGCAGACACTCTGAGCTCTTTAAGTTTAGATTGTTCAGGAAGAAAGACAAATATTCTAAGTAGCTTGGGGGATTGTGCCTGGCTATTATGGAGTTGATATATGAACTAGTTAGTAAAGTATGGAATTGACAAGTGCTTCATCAAGATGTACCATGCTCCAGTAATGGTCCTCTCATTTTTATTTTTTTGGATGGCAGTGAATTATTAAGGATTTTTTTTTTCATTTCACATGGTCTAATTCGTTTGCATTTTCCTCCTACTGTAAGATTCTTAGGTGCAGGAAGAATCTGGAAAAAAAGGGTTGCTCTTAAGGAAGTTAGGGTCTTTTTGGATTAATTATAGGAGGTTGGCTGAAAGCTCCTGATAAGACTGAGTTCTCTGTGACGTTGACATTTCTCCCCAATTTCAATAGTCCAGTGAGCACAGGCAACGATAGCTAGAGCTTTCCCACTATCTTTATAGCGCTAGCTACTGTGCTAAAGAGAACACACACACACACACACACACACACAACCTGGGAAGTTAAAAATGGCAGAAGTCACACCGTTTGGTATTGATAGGGCCAGCATGATGACTCAGAACCAGTTATTTGTTCCTCTCACTACACTACACCTTCAATAAGCAATTTCTAACGTCACAGTTTTATCATCAGAGTTCCACAAAATGTCCTCTCATTGCTATGTGAAGAAAGGGAAATCAAAAGAAAATAGCCTTTTGCTTTAGGTACTAAACAAACTGAAAGGTGAAGTGAAACTCTTTCCTAGTAGTATAGCTTAGAAAGAGGAGGACGAGAAACAAACAATATGTAAGTTACAGACCCTCACTAGTCCCTGGACTTGCCTAATAGCAAGCCTTAATCCTAGCTGGGTGGCTCAGTTGGTTAGAGTGTCATCCTAATATGCCAAGGTTGCAGGTTCCATTCACCAGTCAGCTAGTGTGTTCTCTCTCTCTCTCTCTCTCTCTCTCTCTCTCTCTCTCTCTCTCTCTCTGTCTTTCTTTTTCAAATCAATTTTTAAAAAGATGAGCCTTATCTAGCTGATAATATCATGCAGCATTATCTAATCTAATAAAAGAGTAATATTAAAATTGACTATTTCTATGGTCATGCCCACCAGCCAATCAGAGCGGCTATATGGAGATTAACCCAGCCAAGATGGAGGCCAGCAGTCAAGGAACTGGAGTAAGCAGGCAACTTTCGTTGCACCAGGAGTAAACTGTCTGCCCACCAGCTGGACTTCTCCCGGCTCTAGGCAACATTGTTGCAACATTGTTTCAATTATAGAAGCCTCAGAGCTAAAGCAAACAGCAGGCTTCCGTTGCACCAGTGATGGAGGAAACTGCCTGCCTAGAGTCTACTAAGGCAACATTCTTTCAATTATAGAAGCCACGGAGCAGAAGCCAACAGGAGGCTTCGTTACCTGTCTAGGCCTTGGCTTAAAGGATCAGTGTATCAATTATGGATGATAAATAAACCCCAGAAACCTGCTTCCAGCCAGCCTTGCTGGGACGTTGAATTAATGGGAGCTGTGGGCAGCCTGAAAGCCTGAAAACAGCCCTCAGTTCCTCACCCAGGCTGGCCACACCCCAATGGGGTGAGGGACCCCACTGGGGGGCTTGGCCAGCCTGAAAACAGCTATCAGCCCCTCACCCAGGCTGGCCAGGTACCCCAGTAGGGACCCAAAACCTGAAGGGACTGTGGGCAACCTGAAAACGCCCCTCAGGTCCTCACCCAGGCTGCCCAGGCACCCCAGTAGGGACCCAACACCTGAAGGAGCTGTGGGCAGCCTGAAAATGGCCCCCAGCCCCTCACCCAGACTGGCCACACTCCAGTGGGGTGAGGGTCCACACTGGGGGGCTTGGCCAGCCTGCAAACAGCCATCAGCCCCTCACCCAGGCTGACCAGGCACCCCAGCAGGTGAACATCCCCAGAGGGGTCCCAGACTGCAAGAGGGCACAGGCTGGGCTGAGGGACCTCCCGAGTGCACAAATTTTTGTGTACCGGGCCCCTAGTGGATAATAAAATGAAAGCATAGTTATCAGGTGCCTGCTACTAACTCTGCAATGCTTTGCCTCTGAAAAATGAGTAAGAAAGACACTGTCCTCACAAGAGTTGTTACAAGGAGCTTGTGGGAGAGGGATATTAACCCAAGGTGCAGAGGAAAAGACACGGACAAGTTATAAAGACAGGGGGGTTTATCCAGAGGCCTGATAGTCCATGACCACTCATTAGTGTTTTGAGAACTGTGTGTTTATTTTTGTAAAGCCCTTTCTAGGCAAGGAGGAGGGGCAGCTGAACAATGCTGGAGCAGTACAGTGGTGGATGGGGCAGGGGTGGGGTGTAATGTTCCTCCTTGGACAGGAGACCGGGTTTTGGAGCACTTTGGCAGGCCACAGTGGAAAGCCAGGACAATGTGGTTAGGAATCCAGACACTGTGACTAAAGCCTGCCTTGGTTGCCTGATGTGCTTGTTTCAATCCATTCGGATGCGAGAAAGATAGAGGGTGGGTGGGGAGGAAAGATTTCAAAGCTAGAAATGAAATGGGAAAATGTCCAAACAGAGACCTGAGGCAAAGAGTGCACAGAGAGCATTGGTGCTGATATTGCCTACGTGGATCATACCTGCCACTGGTCCTGCACCCCACACCAGTATTAAGAGAAAGGACTCGAACCAGATGTTAGGATCAAAGGTTGTTGAAACTGGATGGGCTGCTACAGATCACTTTGTCAAGCTTCTGACTCTTTAATTAATCTGGATCCCATTAACTGGTCATACTCTGGAAGGTGTTTTTTTTTTTTAATATATTTTATTGATTTTTTTAAATAGAGGAAGGGAAAGGATAGAGAGAAACATTGATGAGAGAGAAACGTCAATCAACTGCCTCCTGCACATCCCCTACTGGATATGTGCCCACAACCAAGGTACATGCTCTTGACCGGAATCGAACCTGGTACCCTTGAGTCCGCAGGCCAATGCTCTAGCCACTGAGCCAAACCAGTTAGGGCTGGAATGTTTTCCTAGATCGGCAATTCAGGGTTTTTCAGAATGCTTGCAGTAAGTTATCGTCCTCTGTTAAAATTCCCAGTCAGCATCAGCATTTCTTCTTTGCTTCATGATAGACCTGAGGCACTTATGATCAATCTTTTATTTATGATTTGGGGAAAAGAAGCAAAGCCCTGTGACCCTTCAGTGAACTTGGACTGAGATGAGCTCTGGTTACTAAAAAACACAAACTTATTAGCAGAATATAGTATTCTTTTCCCCACACTGGCTCTTAATAGGTGCAAAACAATAGAAACATTGATTAGAGCAAAATTTCCAATGTCATTTTAGTCAAAATTAAAACCAACCAGGATTCTAAATCTCCACTCTAACAGGAGCAGGAGGGGGCTGAGTGGCCACCACCTGGTACCCCTGTACCTCTAACGCTATGACCCAAGTCAGGTGGGAAAGTTTGTGGAGAATACTCATTCTTCTGTTAAGGCCTGGTGCTGGGTGAGGTGTGTTCACACTGGAGGAAATAATCCTGCATCTTTGCACAATGCAGTGGCAAGTGTTGTATGAATACCTGTATTCTTGCAGCAGAGTCAGTAATGGGTTCCTGGACTAAACTGTATATTTAAAACAAGAAACAACAACCCTCTTTAGCTAAAAGTCTCAATCAAGGAGACATAGAAATAGTATGCACATAAACAGACAAATTCCACAGTTTTGAAAAATTAAATGGTATTTTGTTTTCTGGGTGGCTCTATTGGCATCAGATAGGCTACTTCAAAGTCTACATTGTTGCTTGGAAACCTTCCACAGGAGATTCTGGCATTTTCTGGCACATTGTAAACTAACTGAGTTTAACATTCTAACAACATATATATATGGTATGGATGCAGGTTCCTCAGGCATAACTGATAGATTTCCAACCTTTAGCCTCCTGCTGAAAAAGCCCTGCAGGTTTTCCTAGCTCAGGACCCTATTGTTTTCTAATCAATAGCCTCAAGGTGTCGCCAGGCCTAAGTAGCCTCTAAGAACATCCCTTTTTATTTGGGGGGTGGGGGGTGTTTACTTCCTCATATCAGCTCTGATTGTGGGTTGCTGTGGTCTCGGGTATTATGACTCTACTACAGAAGGGATTCTAAGGTCAGAGGAATGGACTCCATCATTTACACCAGGAGGTGGTAAGTAGGTTGTTTCATTCTGTTTCAGAAATGTTCACGGGAAGGGCGAAAGAGGGGGTGGGAAGGAAGTATAGGTGAGGGGGAATGACTGAGCAAGATGATAGAAACATTGAATATGCTTATAATGGCCAAACATAGTCATAACCACGAATTTAGAACTATGAATTAAGGATTTGAAG
This sequence comes from Murina feae, assembly GCA_004026665.1. NCBI lineage: Eukaryota > Metazoa > Chordata > Mammalia > Chiroptera > Vespertilionidae > Murina > Murina feae. The sequence goes on from PVJC01010155.1 coordinate 37,587, forward strand.
GACTTATTATTGTCTTATCTTTAGGTGTTTGGATCTGCTTTTAAAGTAACAAGCTGATGAAAATCAATATGAAGGAGATTCTTTGATTTCTAACTTAACCATGAAAAATATTAAATAATTATTATTAAAATAGGAATTGGGTAAATATGTGGCTTTATTTTTCTTGTTTCATTCATTTCAACTAAACTACACAGTTAGAGGTTCTTTATAGAGTTTGTAACTGGATTTGGATTCACAATTTCAAAAGAAACATTGATTTATATGTTCGTTTAACTTTGCTAGACCTTTGCACACCTCTCCTCATCCCAACACTCACAAACACATTCTTTAAACATTTTATTTTTAATGTTCCTTTAAGCTCCTAAGCATCACATCTTAGGAGCCCACTGTAAGTGACATTTCTTCAGGTCCAGGTCTCTGTCTATGGTTATAACTTCCACACAGAACACAGTTCTGCCATGTTTTCCCTCCTCCCATCCTGAAAAGATTCCTTGTTTGCAAAAACAACAGCCAACAGCAATGATGGAGGGCGTTAATAACATCTCATTCAAGGTAAGCAAAACTGAATTCTTTAGAACACTGTTTGGCTAAAGGTCAGACCCTCAGGCTCAGTTTGAGAAAAAGAATAACATTGAAGGGTTGCTGATCTGTGGAGTCTAAGGAAAGAAAGATCAGAAGAAATCCTTACAGCTGGTTTATGGAAAAAAGATAGTATTAATGTGTACAGAGTTTGTTAACAGCAGGCTAAAGATTTGTTGAACAGAATTCATTATTCTAAAGAGTGTTCCCAGTTTTAAAGGAGTGGTCTTTTTTATATACTTTAAAAAAGGCAGTCTACAATAATGATGCTTCAGTTAATCACTAAACTTAAACTGACTTTGAAGTGATTTCACCTTAAGAAACACTCTACACAGGAGTGAAAGAAAGATAATGGTTACCTCCTGTCTCCTGGCGCTGTGGAAGTGATGTGTCCACAGGTGAGAAAATGCATGTGCTTTATGTATCTAACACCTCACTAAGATGAGGGCAGCAGAGGTTGTGAGTCACTGAATCTCTCCTCTGGGAAGCATCTGCTATTTTTCTTTTGTTGTGGATTCATCGCAATTGAAGAGAGTATTTTATGATAGGAGGAAGCTGTGGTCTCATTTGTTTTGATTACATTACGAAGGGATTCTAAGATCAGAGGAATGGCTCCATAACTTAGCAAGGATGGGTTTGTGCGGAAGTGCTCAGGGCTGTTGTATGTTAATTTAGCAAAAGGCACAGAAACACCACGAGGTGGAAGGTAGGTTGTAGCCTGGGCAGTTGAGGGGAATCCCTCAGAGCTTGCAAAGCTTTCTCCTCTGTACCCGAGCAGTAGATAGGAAACAATTTATAAGTGAGTTACTTTCACTCCGGAGACCTCAGTTATTGTCTCTGATAATAAAGGAGGTTGGGTCCAGTGATCTCTGATGTCCGTCGAATTCCTTCATGCTGAAACACTAACGCTTGAGTTTTTGGTAACAAGGGAGCATTCTAATGGACAAACAAAATATTTTTCTTTATTACCTTAGAGCAAACTCTTGTTCTTTGGCAGATTGCCATGACTAATCACACGTGTCACACCATTGAGTGTTAATACAGCTGTAGAATTTTATGTGCTTTTATGTGGAATTGTAGCAGAGCATAATATCGCTAGGAACAGTTCAATATTTCTTTTGCTAAAATATTCTGAAATTATTGTAGGGTTGGATAACTAACATGTAAACATGATTTTTAATAAGCTAACAGCACATAAATATCCCGAGTGAGTTTGTAAGAGGAATTCTATAGGAAGGTGTGTGTGTGCACGCATGCACATGCACATGTGTGAGCATTTGAGGTTACGCTGCCGTCGTGAAAATTGTGGTGATATCCAAAATAAATTCAGTGGTGTCTATGTTCTTGCCTTCTCCAGAAGGAAAGTTCATAGTCTGTCTGTTCTCTTTGATTTACAAATCTGAAAAGAGCTCTCCCAGCTAAAGGGTTCCAAATTACCTTAGGATAAAATGCAAAAATCTTAACATGAACGAAAAGGCACTTCAGTAGCAGAGTCCTGTTAACTTCTACAGGCTATATATCCACCACTTCTCTCCCAGACACAATCTAAGTTCCAGCCATCCTGACCTACTTTCATATGCCTGAGTTCTCTGCTTGCTTTCAAGTGTTCAGTCTTCACAGTCCCATCTCCCAAGCAGAGACACCCTGCCCCTGCCATCTCAGTAGCAGACTTCTCTTCCTTCAGGGTTCAGCTGGGTAAATGTGACTTTGAGTGACAGAGATTATAATCCTCTCATAATTCAGGTCTGCATCTGACAGCAGGGAAAGAGCCTAAGACTTTAATTAAACCAGTCATATTTATTGAGCACCTGTTATTCCTGTGTAAAAATGCCACAGAGAACATGCATATGAGCAAGATTCATACGTTACATTTTAGCAGAGAAACACAAAACCATAAACATTAGCTATGATACTGTGATAATTGCTTTGAAAAAACAAAGAAGAGTCAAGATAGAAAATTGAGGTAGGAAAAGTGGGGAGCCACCCCAGAGATGTAACCATGGATATTACATAAAAAAGAAAAAGAAGACATGCTTACACTTACTCCTAAAGGGTGTGGAGGAACTGCCTATGAAATGCAGGGTGGATGCATCAGTGTGAAATCCCTGAGACAAGAAAGATGGAAGATAATGAAAAAGAGGGGGTAGAGGAATATGAATTAAGATTGAGGGAAAATCTCGTGTCAGATGATGCAAGGCCTTCTAAGCTAACCTAAAGATGCTAGATTTTATTCTAAGGGTTTTAAGTAAGGGAGTGACAATCTATTACTGTAAAAATAGCAAGATTTTAAATATTTATATAGCATTTACTATGTGCCAGACACGGTTTAAAGGACTCAACATTGATTGATACTTCCAATAAACCTATGAAACAAAGTAAGGCACAGAGAGGTTTCATGATTTGTCCAAAGATGTGCAGCTAGTAAGTTGCAGAACTGGGATTTACTGATACACCTGAGTAGTCATATGCCAAAGTAACAATCTACATTTATCTAGCCAGCATGGATCACCTGTGTTTTAAAAGTTGTGCATAAATAGCAATAAGTGATGCTTAATCCATGAGGATAGCCCTAGCTGATTTGTATTGGTGGGTAGAGCATCTGCCCATAGACTGAAGGGTCCTGGGCTCGATTCCAGTCAAGGGCATGTACCTCAGTTGGGCACGTACAACTAATCAGTGCGTCTCACATCCATGTTTCTCTCTTTCAGTCTCTCCTCCTCCCTTCCACTCTCTCTTAAAAAAAAAAAATCAATGGAAAAAATATCCTCTATCCTTGGGTGAGGATTAATACACACACACACACACACACACACACACACACACACACACACTCTAAATAAATACATAAATAAATAAATCCATGAGGATAGATGATATTTTTTTTTGAGGGAAGATGAATCAGGACTGATCCCTGGCTGACTTCACCAGTGAAGGGTGGGTACAAAGATGAAATCAGCAGAGACTGGCAATCAGTCAACCAGTAATAGGAGGAAGCTCAGGAAGACAAGAGACAGGGAATTAAGATAGGAGAGTGTCCTGAGGCCAAGTGAGGGATCAGTTCTCCTTCATGATGCTGAGAGGTGAGTACGATGACATAGAAGTTCGTGCTGAATTACATCATGGGAATTGTTCTTGACCCTGAAAAGAGATGTTTTCATGAAGTAGTATAAAAGAAGGCTGAAGAGTGAATGAGAAATGAAGTTGAGGAGCATACACTCACACACACGTATACACCTTCACACATACACTCACACACATGTAATACTAGAGCAATGGAGCTAATGCCTGTGCTGATAAGAGAAAAGTGAGCGTTGGGTATCAATGTGTAAACCTCTTCGGAGAGACAAAGCAAGGAAAGATTCAGAGCAGGCAGGGAAAGTTCAAGGCCAGCCTTCGATGGAGGAGAGACATCCAGTACTTGGCACATGCAGAGGACTTTGGCCACTGGGTTCGTGCACCACATTGTGCAAAAGGGGAAATAAGAAATATTTAATACCATTTATAATGGGCCACCCTCTATGCTAAGTGCTTTACATAGGCTATTTCAGTTCATTCTCAGGAAACTCTGAATCAGTGTTTTTAATTTTTACTAGTAGTAATTATGGAACTGAGACTCAGGAGTTATTATTAAATGACTTCCCCAAATCTCAGAGTCATTCATTGCTGGAGCTAAAATCAGAGGGCAATCAGCCTGACTCCAAGGTTGGCTTCTAGAACCAACTGTTTACTTAATTATTGGCTGGTAAGTAGGTGGCAAGGCTGAGAAGGCTAACTGAACCAGCCTTCCCACCTGTAGGTGCCTGGTTGCTGGCAGGGCTCAGTTTAGAGCGCAAGTCCCTTGCTGCCCACGCCAGTGTCCTTTCCACTGTACCCTAGTCTCAATTGCTTTAGAAAGCAGGCCTTTTAAAGTAAAATACATGACATTAACTATGAATTTTTGCATCAAACATTTAGTGGAGTTTGGGGTGGAAATTGCAGCAATTAAAATCATGAAAATAAGATAATTGTTTTTCAAGAGAAAATGTAAGGTAAAGGATTCTTTGTATGACGGGTGTAGAATTTCCTAATGAGGACTTTGTGTGCATACAATTAGTTTTTTAAAAAGAATTTTCAAGTGTCTGATTAACTTTTAATCAGGATGCTAAGGTGATTAGACACAGCCTGATTATGGAAGGAAAAATGCAATTGAAGGCAGTGTTCTACTCTTCTTGAAGACATACACACGACAGAAGCAATTTAGAGGAAGCTTAACAATTCTTCACTCAAATCTGATTTAAAATAGCAGTGGCAATTTTTCAAAGATTAGGTATGTGTGTGTTAGTATGTCTTTCCTATATAGCAGAGAGGGATTTCTTTTTAAAATGTTTCTAGTAGTTTGCCAGTGTGTGGCTCAGGAATTGAGCACTGATTGACCTGTGAACCAGGAGGTCACAGTTCAATTCCATGGTCAGGTCACATGCCCACATTTGGGACTGGGTGTAGGGGGCAGGGAGAAGGCAGCTGATCAATGACTCCCTCTCATCACTAATGTTTCTGTCTCTCTCTCCCTCTTTCTTCCCCTTTGAAATTAATAAAAGTATAACTTTAAAATGTTTCTAATAAAAGAACCATCAAATTCTCAAGCTGTTATTATAAAACGCCAAGATAAATTTTATTTTTCATAATATAAAGAAACTATGTGTTTGTCATTCAGGCTTATTATTTAGACCATAGTTTCAGTCTAGCATCCTGAAAAAAATTCTGCTTGTTTATTTTAATTTTTTTCTAACTCACTTTTATGGACCATTTAATAGGTACATCTTTTACACCAGCCACTATGTATTGTGGTGGCCTGTTCCACGTGGGCATCAAACAGCTTATCACAGGTGCAACATAACAGCATCTCGGTTCATATCCTACAGACTGTATTTCTCTCTAAGGGTCTTCCTGAGTACCATAACATCACACATCTGTTCCTCAAAATGGTGTCTATGGTGAGAACACAACTTGGATTGGTTTCCCTTCTTTCCTCTTAGTCCCTCATTCTTCATACGTGCTCCCCAGGATGGCATTTCCAAATACACTAATTGCATGGCCCAGGCTAAGACAGTGCCCATAATTCCTTTGCTATCAAAGAGACATATGTCTTTACCTTTCACATCCAAGTGCCAGAATGGATCTCACTTTATTAAAAAATACACACACACCTTTGTTTCAGTGTTTCTCAACTACTTGTCTAGCTTTGTGCTTTTATCAAAGAAATGTTTTGGGTTGTTGAAGTTCTTAAAATTTACTGCATTCTGCAAAAATGAGGAAAATTATGAACTGATTAATGATTATGTAATAATGGTAATGTGAGTCCGTTGTGTTGTGCTTAACTCCCAGGATCAACTGAATGTTTTTTGTTTTTTTTTGAGTCAATTCCTTTATGATGCCTAGCATTAGATGAGAAGAAATGTCTATTGATTTAATAACCCAACATTACATTAAATGGTCTGCTCTCACTGGAAACAGAAATGAGAGAAAGCTTGCAAAAGGATTGTTTGAAGTTAGGTTAAGAATAAATCAGTCATTATCCTATTTACCTGTTAAACATGTACCTGTGTCTCTTCCTGTATGGTGTACCCAGGAGATAACACTGAAAGCATCCCATATAATAAAAAGGCTATATATATTTTTTTGCCCCATGGGTTGGAGTTTAACCAATGGGAGTCAGACATGCGCTGACCACCAGGGAGGAGTGCGGAACATGGCGGGCTTGGTAACGTGGTGCTGGCTGCAGGCGACAGTGGAGGCTCTGCTGGGCTTGATGGGCCCAGACAAGAGTAGGGCCTGGTGGGGTGGTGGAGCAGGTGAGAAGGTGGCCCCAGACCAAGGCCAGTGCAAAGGGAGGCCCTCGCTAGCGGCCAGCAGCTGCTAGGAACCCTACCTGTGCATGAATTTCGTGCATTAGTCTATAGTAATTGGTATGTGCTTATATTAACTTCAATTTCCTTCTCATTTTGAAATTTACTAAATTTTACTCAGATGATGGATGGATGGTTGAATGGGTGGACGGATAGCTATATATATAGTTGTAAATATAGATATGGATATATGATAGATAGATATCTATTTGCATACTGGTGGTCATTTTTCTATAAAAATTGACCCATGTGTGTTCT
>PVJC01010156.1:0-44380 GCA_004026665.1 Murina feae
GCAATAAGAGAAAAGAAAACTGTTACCTACAAAGGAGTCCCATAAAACTGACACCTGATTTCTCATCAGAAACTCTACAGGTCAGAAGAAAATGGCATGAAGTATTCAAGGTAATGGAAAGCAAGGATCTGAAACCAAGGTTACTATATGCAGCAAGGCCGTTCATTCAAAATAGATGATGAAGTAAAGAGCTTCCAGACAAAAAAATGTAAAAGAGCTTTTCACCACCAAACCAGCACTGCAAGAAATGCTAAAGGGACTGCTACAATGAGAAGAAAAAATAGAGACAGAAAGAGAAACAAATGGGACTGCATTGAAATAAAAAGCTTCTGTACAGCCAAAGAAACCATCAGCAAAATGAAAAGGGAGCCCATTGCATGGGAGAACGTATTTGGCAATGATACAGCTGATAAAGGGTTAATATCCCAAATATATAAGGAATTCATTCAACTTAATAAATGGAAGACAAACAATCCAATTAGAAAATGGACAAAGGGCCCTAACTGGTTTGGCTCAGTGGATAGAGCGTCGGCCTGCGGACTTAAGGGTCCCAGGTTCGATTCCGGTCAAGGGCATGTACCTTGGTTGCGGGCACATCCGCAGTAGTGGGTGTGCAGGAGGCAGCTGATCGATGTTTCTCTCTCATCGATGTTTCCAACTGTCTATCCCTCTCCCTTCCTCTCTGTAAAAAATCAATAAAATATATTAAAAAAAAAAAATGGACAAAGGACCTAAGTAGACACTTCTCCAAAGAGGACATACAGATGGCCAAGAGACATGAAAAAGTGCTCAAAGTCACTGATCATCAGGGAGATGCAAATTAAAATGACAATGAGGTATCACCTCACACCTGTCAGAATGGCTACCATCGATAAATCAACTAATGACAAGTGCTGGTGAGGATGTGGAGAAAAGGGAACCCTCGTGCACTGCTGGTGGGAATGCAGACTGGTGCAGCCACTGTGGAGAACAGTATGGACTTTCCTCAAAAAATTATATAAATTTGACCCAGTGATCCCACTTCTAGGTATATAACCTAAGAAACTGAAAACACCATCAGAAAGAATGTATGCACCCCTATGTTCACAGCAGCACAATTACCATAGCTAAGATCTGGAAACAGCCCAAGTGCCCATCAGCAGATGAGTGGATAAAAAAGCTGTGGTACATTTATACCATGGAATCCTATGCAGCAGTAAAAAAGAAGGATCTCTTACCCTTTGAGACAGTATGGAGGGACCTGGAGAGTTTTATGCTGAGTGAAATAAGCCCATCAGAGAAAGACAAGTATCACATGATCTCACTCATATGAACAAAATAAATTGATGAACTATATAGATTCAGAGACATAGAAGCATAGAAGAGACTATGGAATCTCAGAGGGAAGGTGGGAGTGGGTGGATGGGTGGGAAGAGAGCAACCAAAAAGAACTTGTATACACACATGCATAACCCATGGACACAGACCATAGGGGGTAAAAACCTGGGTGGGGGCGGGGGCAGGCTATAAGGGGTCTCCCTGATCATCAGGGAGATGCAAATTAAAACCTGGGTGGGGGCGGGGGCAGGCTATAAGAGGTGGTTAAATGTAATACTTTCAATAATAAAGATTAAAAATTTTTTTTTGCTATGCTAGCTCAATATATTCAATTATACCAAAAATAGCTATTCTTTATGCTTGTAACAAATAATTATTTTAGTTGAGTTTTTAAAAAGTAATTTTTATTAATTTCAGAGAGGAAGGGAGAGAAATATCAATGATGAGAATCATTGATCAGCTGCCTCCTGCACGTCCCCTACTGGGGATTGAGCCCCCAACCCGGGCATGTGCCCCGAGTGGGAACTGAACTGTGACCTTCTGGTTCATAGGTTGATACTCAACCATTAAGCTATGCTAGCCAGGCTAACAAATAATTATTTTAAAATGGAAAAAGTTCTATTTACAATTACAGTAGAATTTAGAATATGAAAATACAGGCATATGCCATAAGACTAGACTGTATATGAAGAAAATTAAGTAATTTCATTGAATAATGTCTACAACAGCATTTGAATAAAAGTTTTGGGTGGAAGATTTAACATTTTAATCAAGTTATTCTTTTCCTAAGTTCATATATCACATTGATGCAATTCTAATAAAAATCCTCAGTGGGTATTCTTCTTCTCGATGGGGGAAGTACTGAAGAAGTGACAAGTAATCTAGAAGTATGAATACCTAAGAATTGCTAAGAAAATCTTGGGAAAGAATATCTATAGAGTCTTTGTAAGTCTGAAAGCTATGAAGGTTTACCTTAATGCAAACATAATCAAATATGTGATGTTGGCAAACCAGAGAAGATATGAAGATCAATGGGACAAAACAGAGATTCCAGAAATAGGTCAACTACATTTGAGTACTTGATCTACAGGTGAAATTAAGATTTCCGCCCCAAGGGAAATAATACCGTGTTTAACAAATGGGCCTGGTACACGTGGGCAACCAAACTCCTACACCCAAAGTGTATCGATACGAATCCTGGCAGCAGCAAGGTGCTAGCTAAGCCAAACAATAACAATTTCACAGAAACGCCTGGGGAGGGAGGGCTTTCATAGGAAAGACGGGAGCCACAAATTAAGCAGAAGGATCCGACTGCATAAAAGGACAGTCATTTTTACATGGAAACAACACCATAAGGAAAGTCAGAAGACAAAGGACAGGAGGAGAGAAAACTCAGCAATATGTGATGGACACGGGTTAGAATCCTTGAGTTGCCAACAACCCAAGGAAAAGAATGAGTGTGTCGTAGTTTAAAGGTCATAAAAGATCAAATAGTCTACGTAGAAACAAATACAGATCAAAACACCAGCTGGAGAAACGCACAAAGACTAGACAACTCATTTCTCTCATCAGATTAGCAAGACTTCAAAAGCCGGAAAACACCCAAGGTTGGTGGTAATTGGGTGCACACCAGCTGAGGCTACCATTTTGAAATCTACACAGGTACAAACTATGGAAATGCACTGAAACTCCAAAAGTACGACTGAATATGAGGAATTATGTAGGATGTTTACTGTGGACGTTGTAATGGCAAACCAAACAAAAAACCACCTATATATCCATGAAGATGAACACAGTTGAGTAGAATATGGTTTGGTCAAAGCCTCATTTTTGCTTAAAAAATCAAGTTAAGGGCCTTGACTGGAGTGGCTTAGTTGGTTGGGTACTGGCTGGTGCAGCAAAAGGCTGCCAGTTTGATACCCAGTCAGGGCACATTTGGAGGACAACCTATCGATGTTTCGCTCTCTTTCTCTCTTTCCCTTCCTCTCTCTAAGCATGTTGTTGGGTAAGGGGACATGCAGGAGGCAGCCAATCCATGTCTTGCTATCACATTGATGTTTTTTTTCTCTCTCTCTCTCTCCCTTTCTCTAAGAAAAAAAAAAGTCAATTACAAAAAATAGTACATAGAAAGGAAATAGTATGATCAATTCAGCATCAACTCTGTAACTAGAGTAGAAAACATAGAGACTATAAGCAGGGGAAAAAAAGATCAGGAGAAACTTCATTAAAATGGTCCCAATGTTTACATCTGGATAGTAAGATTAGTGACTGATTTTTCTAGATAATGTTTCCCATACTTTCTATATTTTTAAAAAATATTTTTATTTTACTGATTTTTAGAGAGGAAGGGACAGAGATTGAAACATCGATCAGCTGGCCTCCTGCATGCCTCCTAAGGGGGATTGAGCCCGAAACTTGGTACATGGGACAGTGCTCAACCAACTGAGCCACACAGGCCAGACCCATACTTTCTATTTTGAATATACGTTACATTTACAGACAGGGGGAAAAAATATTTAAAAGCTGAAAAAAAGGGGGTACTCTGGGTAAAAAGAAGTAAAAAAACAGGTTCATGACAATGGAAGTTTCCCTGCTAAAATTCAAAAGCTGAGCTTCCTCAAGAGCTACAAGCAATAATTCTAAAGCAATAACATTATTAAAATACTAACACTGAACACCACAAGCCTTTTCAATTTCTTATCAAACAATAGTTAATGAATCATTATTACTGATATGAAAAGAAAGAAATTCTGGCAAAGAAAACACAATGAATTGTCAGCATTGTGTTCAACCAAGGAAGGAGCAAAGAAAGAAGATAAACCCAGTTCAAACTCTGTATCTATTTCCAACGGACAACCCTCAAGGTTTCCAACCTTGTCATTGTGTTATTTATTTAGTTTTCTTTCTATCTTTTATGTAAAAGTAAGATGATGTGCATGAGAGCTTTAATAAGTTTGTGTACTAGGGAAGTAAGAGTGTGTAAAAACTCCCATTAAAAAAAGTGTCCTTGTATTTTAAATATACTTCTCTCACAAGAATAACCTGACTCACAATCCTTGCTAACATTCTGTGAGAGCATGCTTCCTTCATTCAGTAATTACTAAGCCCATCATGAGCTGAAGATCATGCTAGAGGCTGGAAATCAGCCATGACCCTAGTTCGTGTATTTGGGTATAATCTGGTGCCACCTACTGGTCAAACAGTATTTCCACGCAAATCGCTTGAGGTACCACAGGTGTTCGTTGAGGTTAAGACGTTTCTATAATACTTATAAGCAAGGACTACACACCTTTGCTTGTTTAAGTTCTCTTTAATGATATGCTCAGTCACATCCCCTCAACCCCAAATCATACGGTGACTACAACATCATTAACATTCCGTGTATTTTAATCATGTATCGATTTATGAGAAAACCATTCCCTTTTTATGTTATTAGAACTAAACTATTTTTTTTTTGGGAGTGGGGTGTCAAATACCCATGTAACATTATGTAGAAAATGGTCCTTCATACCACATATTTGTAGCCATGTATTCCGGGGGTATTTCAGAATGGCATGTGAGAGGCGGGGACGTACCATCAGCTCCACAAGTTTAATGAGATGGAGAAAACCTTTATTAGAGTTGGGAAATCAAGTCGGAGACCAAGGTACTCACTACTCAATGCATTTAATTCCAAGCTCTAATCATAATTATCCCAGAAACACTGAAGGTTCTATAACAGTTACAGCACTGCGATTCAAGAGGAGGTCCCAAAGTTATTACAGCATTAAAAACGCTAGTGGGCAGTATAAAATTACAATTTATTATGGGTATGTGCCTTCTCACAATCATGTTTAAAAACATAATGGGCAGACCTTGCAGAGTTCTATGTATGACTTGTCACATTTCACACCACCCCCCCTTTTTTTTTAAAGCTCCCCCTTTCTTCTTTTGCTTTTTAATCTGGTATGGAATCCGCCGGGCAGAGCAAAGCTGGGTGGGCCCCTCCTTGAATGATAGAGTAAGTCTGCTTAGGTAAGTCTGGCTGGGAAGAGGAGAATATAGGTGGCGCTGTGGTGGCCACGGCGATGTTCTGGCCCCCGTCGCTCACCACGGTCACCTCGGCCGTGCCCTCCTGAATCAGGGCGTTGAGGCCTTCCAAGTCGGTGCAGGTAATGCCGGAGCTGGTGATGAAAGTCTGGTTGCCAGCACCTTCCTGGGGGCCGCCGGGGGCCGTGGGGATGAGAGTCTGGTGCAGCGCGGCTCCGTCCGTCTGGTCATGCGTAGTCAGCAGGACAGTGGGCTGGGTCAGGGCACCCACCTCGCCGGGGCACCCCGAGGGCTGGGGAGGGGCGATGAGGTTGACCTGGCGCAGGATCTGCAGCCGGCTGTTGGCGGGCAGTTCCTCTGGGTTCTGGGCCACCAAGGCCGACGGCACGATGTTCACCGCGGCGGCCGCAGCCTGGACGATGGTGTTTGTCTGGGGCACCTGATGCCCCACAATGATTTTGACCCTCCCCTCACTGAACTGGGGCACGGGGCTGGGCTGCAGGGGCACCTGGAGGTGCCCCACCGTGAGGGGCGCGGCTGGCTGCTTGCTGGGGTCGATCTGAAACTGCAGGACGGTCACATCCGAGTTCTTGTTCTCGTTGTACTCACTGTGCTGCCTCTTGTGGCTGCGCAGCGAGTCCTCCCGCATGAAGGAGGCTTCGCAGATGTCACAGTGGAAAGTCTTCTTGGCGTCCAGCTTGGCCACCTGCCGGCTGCTCTGGCGGCCCGTGTCCTTCCTCTCCGAGGCCTCGCTCTTGACCTTGTCCGCGTGGAACTTCTTCATGTGCTTGCTCAGGTTGCTGGGCTGCTTGGTGTCGAAGCTGCAGTAGTTGCACTTGAAGGGGCGGTCGGTGCAGTGGATGCGCTCGTGGATGCGCAGCGCCGCCTTGCTGGCGCAGGAGTAGCTGCACTCGGCGCACTTCTCGGGGTGCTCCGACTGGTGCAGCCGGCTGTGCTTCCGCAGGGTGGCCTTGCTGTCGCCCAGGAAGTCGCAGTGCGGACACTTGAAGTTATTCCCGCTGTGCTTGATGCGGATGTGCGACTTGAGGTTTCCCTTCATGGTGCAGCGGACATTGCAGAACTCGCACTTGAAAGGCTTCTCCCCCGAGTGCACGCGCATGTGCCTTTTCAAGTCCGAGCTGATTTTGAACTTGGCGCTACAGAGCCAGCACTGGAAGGGGGCGTCCCCTGTCAACACAAGGTGAGTTTCGATGAGAACAGGCAGGCAACAACCACAGCGGATCCCCCCGAAGCACACACCAGAAAATCGCCTCCACCAGGGCGGCGGGTGGAGACCTTCTAACTGCAGCTCCTAGCAGCCCCTGGGAGAAAACAAAAAGGGGGGTGGGGGGTGGGGGTGCGGATGGGGGGCTTCTCTTCTTTCCCCAAACCTAAGCCACCTCCACATGCCTGGTGCACCACCGCGGCCTCAAAACCCAAGAGGAAAACGGAGGTTGGGAAGAGCTCTTTAATTTGTGCCAAGTAAAGTACGACGTGTGCGTGTCCTTAGCATAGTCTTTCAAACCACCCAGCTACCGCTCCTAGCGTTACTGTGACCACGCTGGTTCGGGGTTGCACCGTTCTGCACGATCCACTGACTGTGAGCGAGTTACGTGTTGTCACAGACGGAAGGACCCATTCCGAACCCGTCATGTCCGTGCTCCCTCATCAGAGTATTCGTTTTACAGCGAGCGACTCGAAAGGCCGGCTTACGCTTGAGGCAGGTTTTCAGCAAAAGAGACGTGTGTGTTTAAGGCGCAAACTTTATCCCACACATGGCCAGCTGCGTTCTTTGCTGGTGGAGCTACAAAATCCAGCCGCTTGACCTTCTACGTTTTATTCTTAGATTCACGTTCGCTGAAAGATGAGCAGGGGAAGGGAAACGGCAAACATTGGGACGCGGGACACTCCAGACTGATTTGGGCGGCGAGTGCCAAGTCCAGGGTAACTAAGGCGCACGGGTGGCCCCGCCCACTGCAGTGACTGTATAATTAGGCAGAACGACAGCAGCTGACGTTCTTCCGGGTTGCTTCCGGGACGGCAGGCACTCTGCTGAACACTCCACGAGAATGATCTCATCGGATGCTCCCACAGTCCCCGGAGGTAGGTGGGTATAATGGCAATAGTATCATCACCGTTGTACACATGCGGGGCCTGAGAGGCCACAGGACTTGCTCAGTCACCCCGGAGCATGGAGCAGGGCCTGGGCTCCAAGGCTGGGATGCTTACATGCCCGGTGATTAACCATCGGTACCTAGGCCAATGGTCCCTAGCTTAGGCCACAGGCTTCATAGACTAAGCCTGTGTTCCTGCTTTTTGGTGTAAGGCCCAACACATCACCATGAGCTGCTTGATGCATGCAATTAAAGATGACAGGGAGCGCCCTGGCCAGTTTGGCTCAGTGGATAGAATGTCAGCCTGCGGACTGAAGGGTCCCGGGTTCGATTCTGGTCCAGGTCACGTGCCTGGGACTGTGGGCTCAATCCCCAGTAGGAAGCATGCAGGGGGTCAGCTGATCAATGATTCTCTCTCATCATTGATGTTTCTTTTTAAAAATATACATTTTATTGATTTCAGACAGAGAGGAAGGGAGAGGGATAGAGAGTTAGAAACATCGATGTGAGAGAAACATTGATCAGCTGCCTCCTGCACACCCCCTACTGGGGATGTGCCTGCAACCAAGGTACATGCCCTTGACTGGGATCCAACCTGGGACCCTTCAGTTCCCAGGCCGACGCTCTATCCACTGAGCCAAACTGGTTAGGGTTCATCAATAATGTTTCTATCGCTCTCCCTCGCCCTCTCTGAAATCAATAAAAAAAATTTAAAAAAAAAATAACCCTGGCTGATTTGGCTCAGTGGACAGAGTGTTGGCCTGCAGACTGGAGGGTCTCGGGTTTGATTCCAGTCAAGGGCATGTGCTTGGGTTGCAGGCTCAATCCCCAGTAGGAGGCGTGCAGGAGGCAGCCAATCAATGAATCTCTCTCACTATTGATGTTTCTATCTCTCTCCCTTCCTCTCTAAAATCAATGAAAATATATTTAAAGTAATAAATAAATAAATATAAAGATGACAGGGAGGGGGAATAGCAATCTTCAAGAAAATTGGGAAACCGAAACCTAAAAAATGCTTTATATGTAACTAAATATCACCAAGATCATGCACACCAAATTCTAGAAGGGTAAGCTATGGCCAAATCTGGCTCACAGCCTGTGTTTGTAAATAAAGTTTTATTGGTATGCAGCCACACCCATTTGTTTGTATGTTGTTTATGGTCACTTTCAAAGCACAGGTGAGCAACTGTGACAGAGACTGTGTGGCCCACAAAGCCTAAAATATTTACTATTTAAAAAATATATATATTTTATTGATTTTTTACAGAGAGGAAGGGAAAGGGATAGAGAGTTAGAAACATCGATGAGAGAGAAACATCGATCAGCTGCCTCCTGCACACCACCTGCTGGGAATGTGCCCACAACCAAGGTACATGCCCTTGACCAGAATTGAACCTGGGACCCTTCAGTCCGCAGGCCGATGCTCTATCCACTGAGCCAAACTGGTCAGGGCTACTATCTGGTCCTTAATAGAAAACGTTTGCTGACCCCCTTTTCATACCATCAACCCCTTTTTCTTAGTTCAGTGAAACCCATGGGCCCTTTCTCAGAATAATGCTTAAATATTCAAAGTAAACTACAAATAAATAGGAATACAAAAGAAACCGATAACATTGAAGTAGTTATTAAAAACTAAAAGAAAAAAAATCTGTGATATGGCAAGGTATGTGCTTACCAATGTATCCTATATAATAGAAGGGTAATATTCAAATTGACCCTAACAGCAGAACAACTGGGAATGGCTGGTCACTATGACACACACTGGCCACTAGGGGGCAGACGCTCAATGCAGGAACTGCCCCCTGGTGGTCAGTGCCCTCTCACAGGGGGAGCTCTGCTCAGCCACAAGCCAGGCTGATGGCTGCCAGTACAGCGGTGGTAGTGGGAGCCTCTCCCACCTCCTCAACAGTGCTAAGGATGCATGACTGCAGTTAGGCCTGCTTCCCACTGGCAAGTAGACATCCCCGAGGGCTCCCAGGCTGCCAGAGGGATATCTGACTGCTAGCTTAGGCCCAATCCCCCGGGAAGCAGGCCTATGCCAGCAGGTGGACATCCCCTAAGGGGTCCCAGACTGAGAGAGGGCACAGGTGGGGCTGAGGGACTTCCCTGAGTGCACAGATTTTTGTGCACCGGGCCTCTAGTTAAATAGTAAGATCCAACGGCAGGTCTAGTGACTACAACCCTTTCTAAACAGAGAAGTGCACTGAAGAAATTCTGATCTTCCTTTATCCACCATTATGGGAAGACCTGTGGTTTCTACTGGCAACAAGTTCCCTGCACTGTGATCAGACTGGTTGCCAATTGCTGTAACTGAAGGACACATCGAATTTCAATACGGGTTAGTGAAAATGAAGATGCAAAATCTTTTCCCACCCAACTTCATGGACTTCCTAAATTCTACTCATGTCTCCGTGGGTGAAGGTGTCTGTGGACTTAGGGGCAGAATCTCTGCTCTAGAATGTTTTACTGGGTTTTCCTGTTACATGCCTGCTGAAATTAGTGACAATCTTTTTGCCTTTTTAAAAAAGCAGCAGAGGTGAAACCTGAAAGAGGCAGATAACCAAATCTCACAGAGCTTGACAACACTTTTGACATGAAAGTCAAAGGTTTAAATCCCTTTGCCATCTTCTATATTCCCCTTTAAACATAGATTTATTTCTCTTTTCTTTTTTTGAGGCATTTTTAAAAAATATATAGTTTATTGATTATTTACAGAGAGGAAGGGAGAGAGGTAGAGAGTTAGGAACATCAATGAGAGAGAAACATCAATCAGCTGCCTCCTGAACACCTCCTCCTGGGGATGTGCCCGCAACCAAGGTACATGCCCTTGACCGGAATCAAACCTGGGACCCTTCAGTCCACAGGCCAATGCTCTATCCACTGAGCAAAACCAGTCAGGGCATAGATTTATTTCTTAAATGAGGAATGCCCACTACCTCATCCTCAGTAGGGACTTAATGAGTGTTGTTGAATGAATAAATAACAGACACATGTAAGTGGAGAGATTTTTCTTGAGTTTAAGTTGCTCCTAAGATGGCTGACAATGAGTTGATCAAAGTGAAGGGTAAAACAAAGTCCTATTACTTTTATAATTTGTGAAATGTTGTAAGTGCCGCAGACTTAAAAACGGCATAAATGGGACACATTCAGATTTTTAGATAATACTCTTCTCTGGACCAAGTTAAAGATGCTACAATAAATGCTAAGTTTATCCATGTAAATCAAAATGACTGTGAACCGTTCCCATAAATGAATCCTTCAGCTCCTCTAACTTAGGTTGGGGAGATTTCTGAAGATTGGTTGGGCATTAGCTATGTCAACGTCTTAACGTGCTATAGGCCACAAAAATGTCCCCCACGCTCCCACCTACCATTTCTCCCTATAGCCATGGCCTCTGTCACATATGTCATCATGTATGCTCTCCTGACCAGGGCAGGATGACCTGCCATGACCTCAGACAACAGGACCCATCATGTCATCAGATTCAGCTGTTGGTATGCTGCATAGACCTGACACAGACATGGCTTGAAATGGGCTTGTGCATTGGGATTCGCTCACTTGCACGTCTGTCATCCATCACAGTGAGAAGGTCAAGCCTGGCCTGGCCCACGGGTCCCAGGAGGAGGAGGAGGACAGGTGCGTGGAGCAGAGCTGGGGAACCACGGTAAAGGCCAGTGCACAGCCAGGCCACGGCCAGCTGAGTCTCCGACTGGGAAGTGAGCCGGCCAAGATCAGCAGAGCTGCCCAGATGACACCAGCTGATCCCCAACATGGGAACAGAAAAGGCATGTTGTTGTATCCACTGAGGTGCATCACTGTGGTAACAGATGATGGATATAGACACCAGTATCGAGAAATGGAGCATTGCCACAACAGAAAACTAAGTTACGTAGCACTGGCTCTTGGACTGGTTTGCAGGCGGACGCTGCCTGTACACTATGGAAGGGCAAACCCTTGGTAAAACTGTCACCTGCAGGAACTTAAAAGATAGAATACACGCCTATTGAACTGTGGACTTGATCGAAGAGGTTAATTCTAGGCTAAGGTGACCAGACGTCCCGCTTTTGGTGGGACAGTCCCGATTTTTAAGTTGGTCCTGCAGCGTTTTAAAAAAGTCCCGGTTACTCTTTGTAATATTTTAAATAATAATAAAAAAGAAAAAGAAAAAAAAGAACCCCCCCCCTCTCCCCTCCCGTCAATGGTGTACCGCTTTAAATCTGGTCACCTTATTCTACGCAAAACACCCGAAGTTCTCACAAGCTGCACCTGATAAGCTATCACAAGAAAGAGGCAAACAAACACAAAAAAATCTGGCCATTTTCTAAATGGAACCTAGAGAATGTAGAAAGTCCAAGATGCGCTGGGTTGAATCAAGATGCCCGTCTTGCCTGGCTGGTGTGGCTCAGTGGTTGAGCACCGACCTATGAACCAGAAGGTCACAGTTCGATTCCCGGTGAGGAAACATGCCCAGGTTGTGGGCTCGATCCCCAGTGAAGGGAGTGCAGGAGGCAGCTGATCAATGATTCTCTCTCATCACTGATGTATCTCTCTCTTTCTCTCCCTTTCTCCCTCAAATTAATAAAACTATATTAAAAAAAAAAAACAATACAAAAAGATTCTCATCTCCAGCCAGCAGAAGGTTTTCAAAGAAAACAAACTGTGGACAAAGATCCTGTCCAGGGGGTTGATCTCGAGGCGGCGAGGAGTGGGGAGGAGAGGGGAGGAGGACAGTGCGGAGTGGGGTGAGAAGGCTGAATGAGAAATGAAGGAGGTGAATGTCGGTTCTGTTAAAATCTCTGAAAGAATGAAGCTGGTGATATAGAAGGCTCTGTGCCCAAAGTGCCTGCAGCTGGGTTCAGAGGAACAGCAAGTCTCAGGAGGGACTGTGGTGTGGCTGCCGGCACAGACACACCGGGAGCTCCCAAGTGCTATGACGGCTCTGCCCGCAAAGCTGCCCCCAACCTGGACTAAAAGTCAGGAGGTGCCCAGCTTTTGGCAGCTGAGACACAGGCGGAGAAAGGCTCCCAAAGGCACGTTTTCACTACTTTTCAGAAGTAGCCAAGGAAGGGGAAGGAAAGAATGTGCCACGGAACAATCTAGAAACCAGGGAGCTGAGCCAAAGCTCATCATGAACTGTTCCCTGTCCATAGAGTGGGGGACCGCGGATACCAGTTGGAGGGACTTCAGAAACGTGTGGACCAGTGACTGCCAAGCGCCTCAGTCCTTACCCATCCCAACAGCAAGGTTACTGCCGTCGTCCTGGCTCTGTCCACCGGGAGTGTGGGTCGGCCTTGTCTTTGCACTGCAAGGGCCTCTAGGTCAAGAGGACACGTATCCAAACCTGACGGAGATCACGCAGGAGGGTGTGAACGTATCTGCAGGCCCGACAGATGTGAACGACGGTGGGGTGGCCTCAATTCTTTATCCTTCCCTGCATCTCTCTGGCCTTTGCCATGTGACCTTGTGATGACCTCCTCCTGTAGGTGAGCTCGGCCAAACCCTTTACACCAGGCCCAAAATAGAATTTCCTTTACCCAATGGGAAACAAGTATAGGTCTGAAATGGGGTTACACACGGAGGCATGTTTGCTTGTATTACTGCCATGGTCATGAGAAGGACAAGCCTGGGGTCGCCCACTGGTCCCAGAAGGAGGAGAAAATATATGGGAGGCAGAGCTTAAACCCCCACCTACCTTCCCCGGCCAAGGTGACGGACAGCCAGGGAGCCCACAGCTAACAGATCCCCAGCCAAGGGCAATGGACACTCAGCCTTCTCCACACATGTGACTGAGCCCAGCCAACATCAACAGTTATCTAGTCAAACCTGTGCTGACCTGAAGTATGTGAGCAATAAATACTTAGTATGATGTGCCACTCGGTGTCACGCTGGTTATTGCACAGCATCATTGTATCAATAGCTGACAGATACACTTGCCAAAAGGCAAACACACACCATCTGTTAAATTACCTACTCTGCTGAGATTTTCCATCAAGCTGTCCCATGCTGAACTCATCAGCGCATACTTTAAGATGGAGAGAAATGAATGAACAGCCATTTTGCAGAAATGTATTAAAAATGCACCACTTGTGTCTCTATTTCATTTAGCATATCTCCTCAAATACTAGTGAGTAAATTATAAAGTTACATAAAGCTATATATCTAATCTAATAAAAGAGTAATATGCAAATTAGGCACCACTCCACTACACCTAAGCCATGCCTACCAGCCAAGCCACGCCCACAGCCAATCAGAGCAACTATATGCAAATCAACCCAGCCAAGATGGTGGCCAGCAGCCATGGAGCTAGAGCAAACAGGAGGCTTGCTTGCCCCGGCTATGGAGGAAGCTAAACTTCCTGCCTGCCTAGGCCGGTTGTGGCCTCTGCTAAAGGCAACAAAGTTTCAATTATAGAAGATAAATTAATCCCAGATGCCTGCTTCCAGCCAGCCTCACTGGGGGCTTGGCCAGCGTGCAAAAAGCCATCAGCCCCTCACCCAGGCTGGCCAGGCACCCCAGCAAGACCCCTACCCTGATCCGGGACACACTTCAGGGCAAACCAGCCAGCCTCCGCCCATGCACCAGGCCTCTATCCTATATAATAAAAGGGAAATATGCAAATTGACCCTAACAGCAGAATGATGGGAATGACTGGTCATTATGACACACACTGACCACCAGGCGGCACATGCTCAATGCAGGAGCTGTCCCTGGTGGTCAGTGCACTCCCACAGGGGGAGCTCTGCTCAGCCACAAGCCAGGTTGATGGCTGCCAGTACAGCGGTGGTGGCGGGAGCCTCTCCTGACTCCTCAGAAGCGCTAAGGATGTCCGACTGCAACTTAGGCCTGCTCCCCACTGGCAAGTGGACATCCCTGAGGGCTCCTGGCATGCCAGAGGGATGTCTGACTGCCAGTTTAGGCCCGCTCTGGGCCTAAGCCAGCAGTAGACATCCCCCGAGGAGTCCCAGACTGTGACAGGGCACAGGACAGGCTGAGGGACCCCCCTGAGTGCACAAATTTTTTGTGCACCAGGCCTCTAGTAGAGTTACAAATTGGAGGTTCCCCCTATTTTAAAACTGCATACAATGGGGATCATCAAACGTTCCCGATTCATTTACACATGTTGTGCCTATGATGGAAGCAATAGCAAGCCCGGAGCACAGAGCGGGAGCGGCGAGGGACTTACCCGTGTGGGAGCGGAGGTGGACGGTGAGCTGGCTGGAGTTGCGGCTGGCGTAGGGGCAGATCTGGCACTTGAAGGGCCGCTCGTCGGAGTGGATCCGCAGGTGCTTGTTGAGGCTGCTGCTGTCGGCGGCGGCGTAGTCGCACGTCTTGCACTTGTAGGGCTTCACGCCCGTGTGGCACCGCATGTGGGTCTTCAGCTTGTCCTTCCGGCTGAAGCACTTGCCACAGACTTCACACTTGTGGGGTTTGTCTCCTTCAAACACACAGAGGGCGTCAAGAAACAAGTGTAAGGAAGAAGCTTATCTCCCACTGCCTCGTGAAGAGAGTAAGACATGGTCAGCAAAGGCTGTTTAGAAAACCCCCGAGTGGGGTTTCAAATAACTAACATCTTGGGAGCGGGGTGGGGTGCCTCTATTTTGAAGATGAATCTGCTATTACTGGTATTTTCTAACTTTTCCTATGTTGCATATGAATTTTTTATTTATTAAGAATAGAATGCACCCTAACCAGTTTGACTCAGTGGATAGAGCGTCGGTCTATGGACTCAAACGTCCCAGGTTCGATTCCGGTCAAGGGCATGTACCTTGGTTGCGGGCACATCTCCACTGGGGAGTGTGCAGGAGGCAGCTGATTGATGTTTCTCTCTCATCCATGTTCCTAACTCTCTATCCCTCTCCCTTCCTCTCTGTGAAAAATAATAAAATATATATTTTTAAAAAGAGTAGAATGCAACCAGGCCAGTGTGGCTCAGCGGTTGCGCCTGGACCCAGGAACCAGGTCACCGGTTGATTCCTGGGTTGCAGGCTCAATCCTCAGTAGCAGGCATGCAAGAGGCAGCCGATCGATGACGTTCCTTCCTCACCTACATTTCTATCTCTCTATCCCTCTCCCTTCCTCTCTCTCTAAAAATAAATAAATACATATACTAGTATATTAAAGAAGAACAGAATGTAACTTAAATTTTTGAATTACAGCTCAGTAAAATAGGGTTCACTGTCCCATTCTCTCCATTTCCCTGGTCACACAGACATGCCCTAAACCTCAGACCCCTTATGTTTTAGGGGCTCGTGGCTGACCAGCTGCGGACCGCGTCCCTCAGCCTCATGTGCAGCGAGGTGTGATTCTGCGACCACGTGCTCCTCGGTGAAATGACCGACAAGGAAAATGTATTTCTTTTTTTGGAAAAAGAAACTGTGTCCCTTATACTTTTTCCTCTTTGCCCTCCTTCTTGTCAGCTGTAACCAAGACATGGGGTGAACTGGCAGGTGTGGGCAGGTTTGGCCAGCGCACCCGCAGACAGACGGTGGGGAGCGTAACCTCATGTACTGTGATGGCACAGAAGAAGCTTAAACTCCTGCCTACCTGCCTGGATCCCCTGCTTACCTCCGGCCAGGATGTGACACAGACACAAAGCCCTGCCTTGTCTGAGCTGGGGTCAGGTTTCTTTGCTATACCTGCTTCATCTGGACTCGCTACACACATGTCAACTTGTCACCCACACGTTTTTCGATGTAAATTGTTCCTATCTCTTTTGTACTTGTGTGTACCTGTACTTTTTTTGGTACAAAAAGACCGCTTAGCTGACATCAATTTAAACACTTCCTTTCTGAAAGGCACTGGGCCTCTATAAGTGGTTTTAATGAATTCTCTCAACAACTGGGACTAGAATCCAGGACCGTCTTGTTTTCTTAGCCAAACGCAACACTGCCTCCCCACGGACTACATCTTTTTCACATCGTTAATATCTACATGATTTTGATTTTTATTGATTTCAGAGAGAAGGGGAGAGATAGAAACATCAAGGATGAGAGGATCTTTGATCGGCTGCCTCCTGCATGCCCCCAACAGGGGGCTGAGCCCACAACCGGTGCATGTACCCCAACCAGGAATCGAACCATGACCTCCTGTTTCATAACAGGTTGACGCTCAACCACTTATAGCCACACTGGCCGGGCAATACCTACATGATTTTTAAGGCTGAAGCATTTCATGTGTAGATGTGCCGTGAATTACGAAACCAATTCCTTTCTTGGCCATTGAAGGGAGTAAAATAGGTATGCATGCATTTAAGCACAACCAATGGACACAAAACACTGGGGGGTAGGGAGGCGGGCGGAAGGGCAGGGGGAAAAAGAGATATATGTACTAATCTTTGTAAAGCTTTATGTAATTTTAAAAAAAATGTAAAAAAAAAGTAAAAAAAAAAAATAGGTATGCGCATACGGATGTAGGCAGATGTTTAATAGTAAATGGAAAACTGCAAGTTGCAGTGATAATATATACAGTATTACACTTCATCTTCGCCGAAAGGCTGAGAAGCTACTGTATATACAATATTACCTTAGTAAGAGACGGAAAGAGTCAACGGTGTGTGTGTCTTCGGCTTGGTATAGGCATGACAAAATCTAAGAATGAGACCTACTGGGCGATTAAGACTGGTGACTTATGGGCACCGGGTAAGAAGGAGATGGGATGCAAGATAGGATTTTCACTTTTACTTTATATTAAATACGTCAATAACCAAGTGCTCATATCAATGTCGGACCAAACTCATCAAGACCATCATAGAATAAACATCTGGCATTTAAGAACACCTCTAAAAGTGTTATTAAATATGACAATTTTATTATTAAAATGCTAATAGTCAAATTTAAATATCCAGGAACAGTACTTTCTCATTATTGTCAGCTGTTAGGTGGCCCCTGGGGTCCTTGTCCCGTGTGGCTGCAGCACTGAGCAGATGCTGGCTGGCTCTGCTAGTACAGAGCCCTGCTACTCTTTTTTCTTTTTTCTCAAATATAGTTTTATTGATGTCAGAGAGGAAGGGAGAGGGGGAGGGAGGAAGGGAGAGAGGGAGGAAGGGAGGGAGGAAAGGAGGGAGGGAGAGGGAGAGGGAGGGAGAGAGAGAGACAAAGAGAAAGAGAGAAAGAGAGAGAGAAACATCAATGATGTGAGAGAATCATTGATCAATTGCCTCCTGCACACCTCACACTGGAAATGAGCCCACAACCTGGGTATGTGCCCTGACCAGGAGTTGAACCATTACCTCCTGGTTCATAGGTCGATGCTCAACCACTGAGCCATGCCGGAAAGGGAGCCCTGCTATTCCTGCTCCTGGCCACGTCCTCTCCTCTGAAAGTAACTAAGGTAAGGACGCCTTCTTGTCAACTCTCCAACTTGAAGATGCTGGTGGACAGACTGCAGTTATGCAGAAACTACCCTACAAACCCAAGGCTGGCTAACTGCATGTACAAGATGCTTTCTGAAGACCTGCAGGCACAGGCTGAAGATCGTGGCCCTCACTTACATATACATGTGTTTTCTGAAAGATTTTTTAATTTGGTTTTTCTAGAGAGAGAGGATAGAGAGAAAACAGAGAAAAATCAATCAGCTGCCTCCTGCATGTCCCTGACTGGGGATGGAGCCTGCAACCCAGGCATGTGTTCTGACTGGGAATCAACCAGCTACCCTTCAGTGCATGGGACAATGCTCACCCACCTGAGTCACACCAGCCAGGGCCTCATTGACATTTTTATGTTTCCCTAAGCCTCATTAATAATTCCAGCACGGCACTCGTGCAATGATGAATACGTGACACTTGCCCGATGGAACTTCCACACATGAAAGCTGCATGGAGAAATTCACTGCTTGTTACATTGAGAATGCTTACCAACACCTGAAACTTAATAACGGAACATTCTGGTAATTAGAATAAATTCAAGTGACAGGTCACTGTGAGGTTGACGGGATCCGATGGTGGCCACCAGTGCAATAAGGCAATCATTGGCCAGGGCCAAGGAATATCAGAAACAACCGATCTTCCAAATGCTGAGGCCAAAATGTGGTCTTTAGGCAATTAGTGACACCTGGGCCAGATCTCAGTGTGTCTGTACCTTATATACTTATTTTCAAATTTATACATGTCTGTAGAATCAAATTAGGGGTCTCTCATACTTTGTTAAAAAAATAGTGTAAAAATGCAATTCCTTTTTGTATTGCAGAAAATTGGGGAGACATAAAATATATTAAAGAAATTTAAAATCACTAGAAATAATCACATTTTTCTTTTTCCATACAGATTATTTTCTCTTTTATAAAAAGTATTCATTTATGAAATCCCCCTTTCAAAACTGCATAAATAACTCACTCACTGCATCCAATGATACATGTAAAGATACATAAAAAAATGTAACTGAGAAACCAAGATGGCAGCATAGGTGAACACCAGAATTGTGGCCGTGCACAACTATTTCAAAACCACAACGAAAAGAAAAATCGGACACCACCCAGACCCACAGGAAGGCTGGCTGAATGGAAATTCTACAACTAGAAAGAGACTGAGACGCAGAGGAGGTGTGGAAATAAAGTGCAGAGATACGGAGGCGCGCACGAAGGGGCTCACAGAAAGGGCTGGCAGCATTTCGTACTGGAGGGAGGCAAAAGCTCCTGACAGCTCTGAACTCCAGTTCCAGGCGAGTTTCTGGGGGCTCAGAACCATACAGGGAGGAGCTGCACTGTCTGGCACTGCCTGGCACCGGGAGAATCTTCAGAGCGGCTTTCTCTCGGTGGCGCTGAGGGTCACGGTGACCCGGTGCCTCTTAGGGCAGGGCTGAGAATCGGCCATGGCTGGTTGCTCTGCCCTATAGACTCCCCGAGACCCCGCCCCACCCAAGCTGCACACAGAGGCTTTTGCATATAAAAGCCTGGGAAGCCCCAGGCAGAAGCTAAAATAGCACCTCCTTGGAGTTCCAAGAGACTGTATACCCAGTGGTCAGAGCAGGACCACCCAGTCTACAACTCCTCAGACTCATAAGGGACACACTCAGGGGGTAGACTCAGTGGGCACCAAAGCCCCATTGAAGCAAGTCTTTCCCCATAAGGGTGTCCCCAGCATAGAAGTTCTCCCACCATAGACACAGCTGATTAAAGCCACTCTGTCAACGCAGGGAAGCAGCCAAAATGCGGAGACAAAGAAACAGATCACAAATGACAGAAATGGAGGAAAACAAATGACTGGATATAGAGTTCAAAACCACGGTTATAAGGTATTTCAAGAATTTTCTAGAGACTGCCAATAAATTTAGTGAGACCCTCGAGGATATTAAAAGGGACCAGCTAGAAATTAAGCATACACTGACTGAAATAAAGAATAATATACAGAAATCCAACAGCAGACGAGAGGATCGCAAGAATCAAGTCAAAGATATGAAATATGAAGAAGCAAAATCCACCCAGCCAGAAAAGCCAAAAGAAAAAAGAACCCAAAAATATGAAGATAGTGTAAGGAGTCTCTGGGACAATTTCAAGCGTACCAACACCAGAATTATAGAGGTGCCAGAAGAAGAGAGAGAGCAAGATATAGAAACATATTTGAAGAAATAATGACAGAAAACTTCCCCTACCTGATGAAAGAAATGGACTTGCAAGTCCAGGAAGTGCAGAGAACACCAAACAAAAGGAATCTAAGGAGGACCACACCAAGACACATCATAATTAAAATGCCAAGGGCAAATGACAAAGAGAGAATCTTAAAAGCAGCAAGAGAAAAGAGGTCAGTTACCTACAAGGGGGCACCCATATGACTGTCAGCTGATTTCTCAAAAGAAACTTTGCAGGCCAGAAGGGAGTGGCAAGAAATATTCAAAACGATGAATAGCAAGAACCTACAACCAAGATTACTTTACCCAGTAAAGCTATCATTCAGAATTGAAGGTCAGATAAAAGTGCTTCACAGACAAGAAAAAGCTAAAGGAGTTCATCACCACCCAACCAGTATTATATGAAATGCTGAAAGGTATCCTTTGAGAAGAGGAGGAAGAAGAAAAAGTAAAGATAAAAATTACGAACAACAAATACATATCTATCAACAAATGAACCTAAAAATCAAGTGAATAAAAAAAGTCTGATGAACAGAATAAACTGGTGAATAGAATAGAATCAGGGGCATAGAAAGGGAGTGGAATGACAATTCACAAGGGGAAAGGGGTGTTGAGGGTGTGGGAAGAGACTGGACAAAAATCATACACCTACGGATGAGGACAGTGGGGGGTGATAAGGGCAGTGGATGGGGTGGGAACTGGGAGGAGGGGAGCTATGGGAGGAAAAAAGAGAAACAACTGTAATAATATGAACAATAAAGATTAAAAAAAAAAGAAATGTTACTTATTCCTCTCTTCACCAGTCATCTCTCTCTCACACACAAACATCCACACAGACTCACATTTATAGGATCATGTCCTCAAAAATGACAAAATTAGGTGCATTTAAACTTTAATTCATTCTGGCAAATTAATTTTCCCAGTGCTCACATTGCTACCAGTTAAGTTTTCTCAGGTCTGTTTCAGTCCTGGATTTATTGCTATAGACATTTTCTGCCAAAAGCATGTGTAGGAACAGCATCTTACTTTTATTTATCTGTGTGTGTAAGGCACTGAGGTTCTATGTCATGTGCTGCGTCTGGCTTGTCTGGATCCCCAGCTCTTAGCACAGAGCACGTGTTCAGGGCATTGGTGCCAAAGAAATGTGACTTACCTGTGTGGATTTTTAAATGACGCTCCATGTCCTTCATGCCATAGGCAGTCTTGAATTGGCAACCTTAAAAAGGCAAGGAGAGATTAATTATAAGACATAATTACTTTAGAGCGGAGAAACTTGACAGAAACTTCCTCAACCAAGTGATGAGAGTTAAATAACGCCCCCAGAACCAGGACACACGTGTCTCGTCCCCCTGACGTGATGAACCAAGGTCAGGACATCGCTCCTGCGCTTCCTGCCCACATTGCAGAGCCTAAATCGAATCCGGAAGCCACCTCGGACAAACCCAACCGAGGGACACTGTGCCCAATAGCTGGCCTGTACTTTGCAACAATGTCAAGGTCATGAAAGAAAAGCAAGGATGAAAGGAAATGAAAACTAAATGCAACATGTGATCCTGAACTGGGTCCGGGACCAGGGGAAAATGTTTTTCTTCTGACACAGAGACAATTGGTAAAATCTGAATAAGGTCAGTGATTTGACACTAGTGTGTATAAACATGAATTTCCTGACTTTGATGATCGGACTGTGGTGTAGGAATTTCCTTGTTTCTAGGAAATACATATCGAGGCAGTGAGAGACCAAGGGACAGCATGGCTGCAACTTACTGTAAAATGGTGTGAGGGGGGAAACATAAACATATAGGTATACAGGGAAAATGACAAATTACAGGCAATATGTCAACATTTGGAAAATCTAGATGAAAGACTACAGAAAATTTTTTGAACAACTTATTATTTTTGAAATACATTTTTATTGATTTCAGAGAGGAAGGGAGAGGGAGAAAGAGTCCGAAACATCAATGATGAGAGAGAAGCGTTGGTGGGCTGCCTCCTGCACGCCCTCCACTGGGGAGACCAAGTATGTGCCCTGACTGGGAATGCAACTGTGACCTCCTGGTTCATAGCAGCACTCAACCCTGAGCCACGCCAGCTGGGCTTGAGCCATTTTTGTAACTTTTCTATAATTTGTGGCGTTTTTTTTAAAAACTATGAGAAAGAACAATCTTTCTGGACGTCTTCCTAAGCTACCGCACAACATGAAAAACTCAGTCACCTGACACTCATATGTCCCATTTCAAAGTCCCACAGCTGCGACAATCTCAAGAGCTGGGGGTAGTGGAGGTGGGGCGCACGGGAGGATGCAAATGCGGGGCTCTGACTTGGAAGCCGGGGAGTGGGGAGCACATCTGTGTCCTTCGCACCAGCAGGACACAAGGCGGCCTTTACCTGGGTAGCAGCAGTTGAGCCTCCGCTGAGCAGGCGGGGCCGAGGGCTTTTTGGCACGTGGCTTGGCGGGCAGAGAGATGACAGTGGCGGTCTGGTTTTCGTTGCTTTCCGTGGGCAGATACGTCTGATAGCCATGCTCAAACACAAATTCTGGAGCTGAGACTAAGAGACAGGGTGGTTATTAATTTTCATAACAGGAACGCCCGATGGCTATCCCTTTTGCCGACCTGCTTCTCAAAGAGCATGAACGTGTTGGGTTGCTTTCCCAGCCTCCCTAGCTGCTCAGGAGTGTTCACGTGGCCCATTCCAGCCAGTGGAACACAGGAGATACATGCTGGGGGGTCTGGAAAAGACTTCCTCCCGAATTAAGAACAAACAAACGAGCGGGGGAAGAGAGACAGTGGAGGGATGCTCACTCCTGCTGCCCTGGTCATCCCACTTCCTGTCTTTGGACATGCTGGGGTGAGGATGTGATGGCCGGACCTGTGGCAGCCATTCTGTAAGCACATTCTGTAACAGCAAGAAAATCAGATGCTGAGCCAGAGTTCTGAAACCATCCAAATGTAGGCTTCTTCAAAAACAAGAAACGTCCCCATTGTTTACACCAGGAAGGTTTCTGTTAATTCAGGCAAAGGCTTTAGGTACTTTCTTTTTCTGTTAGTTTGTTAATCCTCACTGGAGGATATTTCTTCCATTGATTTTTAGAGTGGAAGGGAGGAAGGGAGGCAGGGGGAGTAGGAGTGGGGAGAAGGTTGGGGGAGGACATCGATGTGAAAGAGACACATCAACTGGCTGCCTCCTGCACACAACTCAACTGGGGTCGGGGACTGAACCTGCAACCCAGATATGTGACCTGGAATCAAACCCGAGACCCTTTGGTGTGCGGGCCGACGCTCTAACCACTGAGCACTCCGCCCAGGGTTTCAGACAACTGGGAAGAAACGGAAGAAATCCTGCACTCCTAAACACACGTACTCCTAAAAGAAGTAATTCTTGTACTCTCACTGAAGTTGTGAGGGAAAAAGAAAAGAGGGGACCACATATATTTGTCATTACACGAGATCAAACAGGCAATCTCAAACTTCTTTATTTAAATCAACACAGATCTCATATCATTACCTATTGGGGCTCTGGCTGAAGCAACATCTCTGCCACAGGTTTGAGGTGCAATAGTTTCTCCTAACAAACATCTTCATTCTCTGAATGTAAGACATTATAGATGGTAAGATATACCATTATTTAGTGTATAACAGATTTTGAAAAACTGCCAGCTGAACACCTGATGATGCAATGCTTTCCTATTCCTCATTTTATATCTAGTACTGATTTCCTTAGAAATTGTACACATATGGAATGGGTCCTTTTAGAACTCTTTGGCTGGGTGGACCTCCTCCTCCCGGACACCGCGGCAAGAATGACATCATCCTGCTGTGTGCCAAGGAACACCTGGTTCCACCAGCATCTGGTGTTTGAGTCAACCCATGGCTTCCATTGTCCTCTGCAGAGGTTCTTGTTCCAGCATCGAGAAGGGTTCAGGGAATCTGGAGAAGGCTATGCGTAGATTAAATAGGAGTCCAGAGACGAAAGGTAATTTTGAAAGGCACTGGGGGTCAGAGGAGCTTTAGCTAAAGGAGCTAAGTTTTCCTCATCTCGGGATCCCATGCTTTTTATTAACACAATTTGTCCTGAGGCGAGGCAGAGATATACACTTCAAAGGGTCAGGTTTTCGTATACAGAGACATTATTAGAATGAGAATTAGCCTACAGCTGTTCAGGTGTTCGGCCAGTAGGAGGCAATAACATGTAGATTAATTAAACACTTTGTAAGCGGGCATTTTCCTGCCACTGTGTCCTTTGTGTAGGGGTACATTACAAAACTTGCACGTGTACCGCGTTTCACTGCGTAGTTTATGAGCGGCACACACACGACAACGACGTAAACCATTTTTATTTTTGCCGGTTCCAAGGTATGTTTCCTCATGTCCATTGACAGTCTTCCTGGTGGATCCAATTTTACTCCTTTCCCACAAAAAATGTGTAAGATGCCCTTGCCCTGATCGGTTTGGCTCAGTGGATAGAGCGTCAGCCTGCGGACCCAAGGGTCCCAGGTTTGATTCTGGTCAAGGGCATGTACCTTGGTTGTGGGTACATCCCCAGTAGGGAGTGTGCAGGAGGAGCTGATCGATGTTTCTCTCTCATCGATGTTTCTAACTCTCTCTCTCCCTTCCTCTTTGTAAAAAAAATCAATTAAATATATTTTTTTAAAAAAAGATGCCCTGAGCTGTCTGGCAGCAAACAATAAATTTGATGTATCCTGTTCAGGTTTGGGGAAATGCCATCAGCCACTCCCAGATTCAGCCCTACTGTCATGCTGGAATTGGCTTCCATTGTCCTCAACTGAGTCATGCAGAGGGAAGTTAAGCGGCTTTTGCTCAAAACTGGCCAAACGTTCTGCAGGTGGATGTTCCGCCTTCATGCCAAGTCTCTCAGATGCATCCGTGTCCATCGACCACACCTGCCTCTACTGACGTGTCCCATCTACTCTGAAGGCTTTGGCTCCCGGCTCCAGCTTCTTTTGCTCTGTTTGGACTCCAGCCAGCAGCACTGACCTACCTAGGAACTTGCTACAAAGGCAAATTCTTGGGCCCCACCCCAGCCTACAGAATCAGAAACTGGGGTGGACCCGGCGCTCTGTGTTCTACCCATCTGCCCAGGTGAGCCTGAGCCTGAGAAGCCCTTTCCGTGCATTTCAGCAGGAAGTGTGAGCCCAGCTGTGTCTAGTGGAGGCAGCACACCTTTCTTGTGGCTGCTGCTCACCAACAAAAGGGCTGCTCCTCCAGACAAACATGTGCGTCATCACCAGCAGACTGAGCCCCCACGACTGTTTCCAGGTATCTCTGGGAACAGTTACTTTTCATCTTCAACCTGAATCATCAGGCAGCATCTGGGAGACGTCGTAACCAGCAACGAAACGCGATGTGCGTAGTTCCAGCAAAGGCACACGACTCTGCCGAAGTGACCAAAATGTGCTCCGTGCGCTCAAGTTTGTTCACGGGTCCAGGGAGCATCTCGTTTGTGACTGCCTGTCGGCCGACAGCAATCTCATTAATTGCACCTCCCTGTCAGGGATCTTACACTGTAGCTTTGTCCAGGTCCAGTAGTTTACTCTGGGAGACCCAGGCCAGTTGTGTGAGCCTCAGTTTCCTCCCCTAGACACAGTCACTGCGCCCACTTCATAGGGTTGTTGCAAAGGTTAACGAGAGAAGCGGAAGCCAGGATGTACCCATGGCCGAGTCTACAGGTGAATAGAACTGGGCAATGACACTACATTCTCAAGGGGAGTTTGATCAAGACCCAGGGAGACCAACCGTGTCTGCTTGCCTGGGGCAGAGGGTTACCCAGGACATAGGATTTGCAGTGCTAACTAGGATGCCTGGTCATGTTCTCATGACCTCCCAACTCTCTGCTCCACAGCTTTCTGCACAAAAAGAAGGCTGGCAGGTGTGCGTGGTGGGTAGGTGGGGGCCGGGTTGTGGGAGTGGCCAGGTCCCCTCAGGGAGTCCCTCAGTCCTCCCAGGAGGTGAATGCAGGGCCCATCCTCCTGAGCTGAGTGTGACTCCCTGGAGATGGGCGGGGCTTCGGCTCCTGACCTCATACAGGGCCCCCCTCCTGTGAGCCTCGGTGTCCCAGGATTTCATGTGGATATTGACCAGGTTTCAGAGGTGTGGCTTGCAAATACTCCCTCTCATTCCGTAGGCTGCCTTTCCCGTCTGCTGTTGCCTTTTGATGCACGGAAGTTTGATGCAGCCCCACTTGTCCATCCTGCCTGCGCTGTGTTGGGGAGACGGCAGGAAGCCAAGGGCCAGGCACCCAACGGCAGGGATCATTTTAGAGGCAGCGCTACTCATACATAACATGCGAGACACCCCAAATAGACGTCTCCTGGACGGGAAAGGGTTAGTTCAAGAGTTTGGGCTCCTAAGCCTTATCTTCTTAAGTCTCAGTTTCCTCACCTGAAAAATAGGGGCGATTCGCACTCCTATCTTCTCGGGCTGTTGTGAGCATTAGAGATCAAGCTTGTGACACTGTTACTGCTATTGCCATTATTCACTGCTTTATTCAGCAAAGATTTATGAAGCACCTACTGTGTGTCAGGCATAGAAACATATCAGTGAGCCAGAGGCAAACCCCTGCCTTCCTGGAGTTGGCACTCTAGTTGTGAGTGTGCAGGCAACAAAAATTTAAATACTCTACAGCTAAATGCTATGAAGACAAATACAGCAGGGAAGTGGGACAGGATGTGCTGGGGGGCATGCGACTTTCAGTACGGTAATCCCGGAAGGCCTCAGTGAGGAGGTGACATTGCAATACAGAACACAGAAGCGTGTAATTATTAATCGTTTTCTGTTGCAGGCGTCTGGAATTCAACAGCCAAATTACCCAGTCTTGTTGGAGCCTCCTGGGTGGGTTTATCAGAGACCCCCTTGCAGCCCTCCCCCACACTCGGCTTCTTGCCAGGGACCTGCAGATCCCACAGGGAAAGTCCTCAGGTGGCCTTGCTCACGGAGGGGAGGAGCTGCTTTGGTGTCTGCGTGCAGTTTGGTGTTGGAGTAGCTACTGGTTCCCAGGGATGAGTGTGAGTGTGTTATGTGTGTGTCTATAAATGCCAGACTGACCTGGGACCAACCTCTGTCCCCACCACTCACTAGCTATGGGGTCTTGACCAAACCATGCCACTGCTCTTCAGTTCTTTTGCCAGTAAAACGGGGATGTGAGCAGCGACCTGCACACTCAGACCTTCCTGTCCTAGCAGACACCTGACAGGCCAATCAGATCCCTTGCCCTGGAATTAAGAATTGGGACTAAGACTATGCTTTGGTGTGGACTTTCCTTCTGCAAAAAAAAAAAAAAAAAAAAAAGGTGTACAACTTGGGAGCTGTCACGCAGATGGCGCTTCTCCACGTATAACAAGCACACGGACCATCCTGAGATCTCTTTAAGTGCAGATTCTGAGTCAGCAGCTCTGGGTGGGGCCGAGACTGGATTTCTAGCAAGTTCCTGAGCAGTGGGCCTGGTTCTTGGGCCACACTTTGAACTGTGAACATGTGAAATCCCGAAAATATTTCTGGTTTTTGGTGTCCATCGCTTGTTAAATTTTTATTTTTAATTGTTTTAAAATATATTTGTATTGATTTCAGAGAGAAATGGAGAGGGAGATAGAAACATCGATGAGAATCAGTGATCGGCTGTCTCCTGAACGCCTCCTGCCTCCTGCATGCCCCCAACTGGGGATCGAGCCAGTAACCCCGGGCATGTACCCTGACCAGAATCAAACCCGGACCCTTCAGTCCACAAGCTGAAACTTTATCTACTGAGCCACACCAGCTAGAGCAGTGGTTCTCAACCTTCCCAATGCTGCGACCCTTTAATACAGCTCCTCATGTTGTGGTGATGCCAACCATAAAATTATTTTTGTTGCTACTTCTTAACTGTAATTTTGCTATTGTTATGAATCATAATGTAAATATCTGATATGCAGGATGTATTTAGGCGACTCCTGTGAAAGGGTCATTCGACCCCCAAAGGGGTCGCGACCCACATGTTGAGAACCGCTGGGCTAGAGCCACTTTTAAATATATATTAGAGGCCCATTGCTCGAAATCTGTGCACACAAGGGGTGCCTCACCTCAGTCCAGCATGCGCCCTCTTGCAGTCTGGGAGCCTTTGGGGGATGTCTCACTGCCCTGGAGGCTAGAGAGGCTCCCGCCACCACTGCTGCACTCGCCAGTGGTGAGCCCAGCTTCTGGCTGAGCGGCACTCCCCATGTGGGAGCACACTGACCACCAGGGGGCAGCCCCTGCATTGAGCATCTGCCTACTGGTGATCAGTGAGCATCATAGCAACTGTTTGGTTGATTTGCATATTAGCCTTTTGTTATATAGAATATACTAGGGGCCCAGTGCACAAAAATTTGTATACTCGGGAGGTCCCTCAGCCCGACCTGTGCCTTCTCGCGGTCTGGGACCCCTCTGGGGATATCCACCTGCTGGCGTGCCTGGTCAGCCTGGGTGAGAGTCTGATGGCTGTTTGCAGGCTAGCCACGCCCCCCAATGTGGACCCTCACCCCACTGGGGTGTGGCCAGCCTAGGTGCGGACCTGAGTGCCGTTTTCAGGCTTTCAGGCTGCCCACAGTCTCTTCAAGTTTTGGGTCCCTACTGGGGTAGGGACTGGGTGAGGAGCTGATGGCTGGGTGAGGAGCCTGGGTGAGGAGCTGATGACTGCTTGCAGGCTGGCCAAGCCCCCCAGTGGGATCCCTCACCCCATTGGGGTGTGGACAGCCTAGGTGTAGACCTGAGGGCTGTTTTCAGGCTTTCAGGCTGCCCACAGCTCCCAATGACCCAATGTCCCAGCAAGGCTGGCTGGAAGCAGGTTTCTGGGGTTTATTTATCTTCTATAATTGATACACTGCTCCTTTAAGCTGAGGCCTAGGCAGGTAAGGAAGCCTCCTGTCTGATTCAGCTCGTGGCTTCTATAATTGAAAGAATGTTGCCTTAGTAGTCGCAGCCAGGACTGCTGTTTGCTTCAACTGGGAGGCTTCTATAATTGAGACAATGTTGCAAATATGTTGTTGCCTGGAGCACAGAGAAGCCCAGCTGGCTGGCAAACAGTTTTACTCCTGCTGCAACAGAAGCTGCCTGTTTACTCAGCTCCGTGACTGCCAGCCTCCACCTTGGCTGGGTTAATTTGCATACAGTTGCTCTCATTGCCTGGTGGGCGTGGCTTAGGCATCCCAAAGAAATGGTCAATTTCAATATTACGCTTTTATTAGTGTGTGTGTGTATATATATATATATTTGATTTCAGAGAGGAAGGGAGAGGCAGAGAGAGATAGAAACGTTAATGATGAGAGAGAATCATTGATTTGTTGCCTCCTACACACCCTCTACTGGGAATTGAGCCCACAACCTGGGCATGTGCCCTGACTGGCAATCAAACCATGACCTCCTGGTTCATAGGTCAATGCTCAACCATTGAAGCACATAAGCTGGGCAGTATCATTCTCTTTTGAGTTCCAGCCACATCCCTGCCCTTGGTCCTCAGTGACTCCCTATTCCCTTCTAAAAAAAAGTCTCCTCTTGGGCTTAAACTGTGACAACCAGAGCAGGGGTCTGTCACAGGCAAACAACCAACCATCCTCCCTAAAACAAAGTGAACCTGCACTAGACTGGGAATTCACTGAACAGGAACACCACAATCAGAATGGAGCTCCTTCCCACTTCCCCACCCCCTTCCCACTCCGAGTGCTGGGCTCACTTATTCATTCAGATCGCTGAGCACCTACTATGTGCCAGACGCCAATGCCAATAGATTTCCTTCCTTTTTTCCCTTTTCTTTGTCCACTGGTTCTCAAATTTGATCATGTACCAGATATTCTGATGGAAATATCAGGGGTAAAGTCTGGGTATCTTTACAGCTGTATTTTTTTAACTAGATTTTTATTGATTTCAGAGAGAAAGGGAGAAGGGGAGACAGAAACATCAATGTTGAGAGAAAATCACTGATTGGCTGCCTCAGGCACTCCCCACACTGGGGATCCAGCCCACAACCCGGGCATGTGCCGTGACCAGGAATTGAACTGTGACCATGACCTCCTGGTTCACAGGTTTACGCTAACCACTGAGCACACCGGCCAGGCTATAGCTGTATTTTTAAACAAGATTTCTAGGCAATTCTTCCTTCTCATCAGCTCTGACTCCCGCTCTGACCCAGTCTACAGACACTGCAGTTGGGCGGCTCGCCAGAGGGGCCCTTGGCTTGGATTTTACTGCTGAGCCCACCTCCCTGTCCCTTGGTGGCCCAGCCGCCTCCACCGTAGTGGGGCTGGGCCTGTGTCCCATCTTAGCCAATGGGATCTGGAGTTTCTGGAAAGCACGTCCTCCCTGATAAAGAGCAGCTGTCCCTCTCTGGATCTGTGGACAGGGCTGAGCGAAGGCTGAGGCATAAAGCAGTGGCAGCCATCATTCCACCACGAGGGGCATGAGGGTGGAGGCCGAAGGACAGCACCCACCACCAGGACACGGAAAAGACGCAAAGAACCTGTCGCCTCTGAACTGCAGAACGGACCTGGGTGTGCCCTGCGGTCCGGCCCATTTGTTGTTGGGTGTTGTGGGCAACGGGAAGCACTGGCTGGTTCCGATTCCCAGGACCCTGCCTGGATCCAGGTGGTTCTTTTGAGAGATGCTGCCACGAGGAGTTCACTCAGGGACGGTGTGGCTTAGAGACCAGTTCTGCCGAAAGTTATCTAACCCCTTTGTTCCTTAGTTATTACGGGTGAGATGGGATAAGGACCCCAGTATTTAACTTACAGTTGTGCAAAGGACATCAGACAGATGACTTCATAGACTACTTAAGAATTAGCTGTGCCCGGGCCAGGACATCACAGTTCAATTCCCGGTCAGGGCACATGCCAGGGTTGTGGGCTCGATCCCCAGCAGGGCATGTGCAGGAGGCAGCCGATCAATGATTCTCTCTCATCACCAATGTTTCTCTTTCTCTATCTCCCTTCCTCTCTCTGAAATCAATAAGAACATATTAAAACACACACACACACACACAGAGAATTAGCTGGTATTATTGTTGCCACATTATAAGATAAATCCTTACATAGTTTGTCTTTCTACATCTCTCATGTGCTCAACAACCTTCAATGACCACCATTAGGAAATGCCCCTTCCCACCACCTTCCTCCCACAAGCAGGTGATTCTTTCAAGACGACTTATGCGTTTGACCTGGCAATGTTCCCCCCGGGGGACTAACTACTCCTTTTCCTTCCTGATGGGGCTGTGCACATCCCACATGGCTGGGCGTGCATGTCTCACACCTCAGTCCTGCGCCCCTGCTCACGGGCTTGGAAGTCTCCAGGGGCGAGCACCTCTGTATCTTGGCTCCAGTGTCTGCGTCTGGCGCACGGCAGGCCCAGAGTACCATCACCGGGCCCTGGGACGGGGCAGGCGCCAGGCCTTGTGCTTCATGCACGTCAATGATCTTCATCCTTACAGCGGAGCCGGCCATCTATTCTCCGTAACTGTTTCTCTGAGCGCCTGTGAGGGCAGGCCTGCCTGCAGGGAGGCTGGCAGTCTAGTGAACTAGAAATTAAACCACTAATCAATGGCTCACAGGCCACAGCAAGCCTTCAGATACTTTTTTAAGGCTTTCAGATCAACGAGGTGAGTTAGGTCTTCCCTGCGTCAATGTCCTCCGGCCACAGACCACCAGGGACACACGTGCAGGTGACTAAGTTTATTACTCACTGCAGGAGGGAACCTTCAGGCCATGGGAGCCACTGAGTCTCAGGGACAGGACTCAGATTTGGGGCTCATGCTAGGTTATTCTGAGGGAGGGTTCAAGGAAGCCTGCATTGGAAGCTGCCAGAAAGTGGGGGAGCCTGGCCAGTGTGATGTAGTGATTAAGTACCACCTATGAACCAAGAGGTCATGGCTCGATTCCCATCAGGGCACATGAGTTGCGGTCTCGATCCCCAGTAGGGGGTACCCAGGAAGCAGGCGATTAATTTTTCTCTCTCATCATTGATGTTTCCATCTCTCTCTCTCTCTCCCTTCCTCTCTCTCTCTCTCTCTCTCTCTCTCTCTCTCCCCCCCTCTCTCAAAAAAAAAAAAAAGAAAGCCATAAACCACATTTAAAAATAGAAGAAAAAGTGGGGGAAACTCTGTGATTTGACATCTTAATAAATATTACCGAGCAGTAGAGGAGCTAAAGCTGTAACAGGTGGAGAAGCAGACGTCCTTCAGATCAGTGTGGGGGGTTGTTTGCTATTTCTGGTGCCAAATGATGACGAAGGCATTTTGTTTTTCTGGTTCCTCCATGGTCACAGAGTGGCCCTGACCACATTGATGCTCTGTGACACTGTTTATGTTCGACAGAACAGCCTGGCCAGGCTCCTAGCAACACCAAGACTTCCCTGACGATGGCTCCTAGCTGTCCGGCTGCTTTCCTCTCTCTGCTGGCTGCCCATGGCCCTCCCACTCTCCGGCTGCTGCACCCACCACACTGCCAGACTCCCAACAGCCCCCCACTTCACTTCTCCGGCTAAGTAAAGACTGCTTGTCACCACATAACTGGTTAGTTACAACTGCGCTAAGTGCTAGGTGGGAAGCAGTGAGAAACCTCATCTCAGGAGTGGAGGGAGGGGAAATCACGGCTAGCTTCTAGGTTGAGGTGACTTTTAACCTGAACAGCGAAAACTAACCAAAAGAGATGAACAGATCATTCTAGGTCAGGTGATCAATTCAGCGACTACAGGGGTGAACTTGCCATGAGCCAGGCTCGGTGCCAGCATTTTCCGGGTGCTGCTGTATCATATAATTTTCACAGCCCAATTCACTGAACAAGAACTAACACTGACAGTGCCAAGTGTCTTCCATGCAGGGGCCCTAAAGCCTGGTTAGAACCCCCAAGGTGGCCGCAACCCTATCACTTCCATGTTACAGTTGAGGAAGTGGAGACACGGGGGCTGAGTGACCTGCCCAGGGTGACTGCTAGTGCTCACGGCAGGAGCTCCATCCAGTCCGGCTCAGGGCGCCGAACTTCCCATTTATTCCTGTCCCCACTTTACAAACGAGACAGCAAGAGTCCTTGGCTCCTCCCGCCCCATGCAGCCAAGACTCGAACCCAGGCCACCGCCTCCAAAGCCCCACGATTTTCAGCCAGAACTTAGAAAATGCACGTGGGCTGCTCTTTCCCCCACCAGCATCAGCATTTAATTTTACTGCTCCTACAGGCAAGTTCTTGAATCCAACGTGAAACAGGAAGCGCCCAAAGCTAGTGGCGGTAAATACATGTTACTTCACATCCAACTACTGTAGGACAGAGAGAGACAGACCCAGGAGCCGAGTGAGGGGGAGGTCGGCTTAATCCAGGGCCAAAGAGCGAGAAATCAGCCGGACAACGTCCGGGAGAGGGCATCTGGAGGAAGCTGCCGGCGTCCGGGTTCGGGCCGTGGCTGCAGGCGGGGAGGGGCTCCCATCTGGCTGAGACGCGGAATCCCCCGGGAGCTTGTGAAGCACCAGGTGCCTGCGCCTCAGCCAGAGGTGCAGCTCTAGGAGGTGGAGCCCAGGCACCAGGGTCCTTAACAAGCTACCTGGGGACTCCGGTCCCCAGCAGCTCTGGGCACCGTCACGGGTGGGGCCCAGAAAACCAAACTAAATTGTGTGAAAGAAAGGAAACCTGCAAGATTCCGCTTGTTTTGTGGCACAGGCGCAGGAACGGCCGGAGAGGGCAGTGCGCTGGGCAGAGACGCAGCAGGTCTCACTCATCTCCTCCCTAAGAAAAGCGGTCGCTAACTGAGGCCCATTCCTCTGCCCCAGGCCCTCCTGTGGGTCACCGCAGAGTCCTCACAGCACCCGGTGGTATCAGGTATCGGGCACCTAGCTCTGTGCCCTAATAGTGTTAGGTACCATAATGATCTCTTTGTGCTGATGAGGAATTCTTTTTTTTTTTAATCCTCACCCAAGGGTATTTTTCCACTGCTTTTAGATAAGACGGAAGAGGTGGGGAGAGAAGACACGGGGGAGAAAAACACCAATGTGAGAGAGAGACACATCCATTGGTTGCTTCCTGCACGAGCCCCTACCGGGCCGGGGATCCAGCCTGCAACCGAGGTACGTGCCTTTGAACAGGAATCGAACCCGAGACCCTCAGTGTGCAGGTCGACGCTCCAACCGCTAAGCACACTTAAGGAGGGCCAGATGGGGAATGCTAATCAGAGCACGTAAGCGACTTGCCCGGCCGGTCCAGGGCTGTGGGGCATTAGACTGGGATGCGAGTCCAGCAGTCTTGTCTCTTGGACTTGGGGCTCCCTTCGACGTGTGCGGTGGGTGCCACCAGGAGTTGAGCACCAAGAGGACTCCAGGTCTGGCCCGAGCGTACAGGACGGTACACACAACTGAGGCACAGCACGAGTGAAGGAACCTGGGCAGTGGACATGCTGAGATGATGTCAGTGGGCCAAGAACTAGGAGGACAGAGGATGAGCCCCTGGGTGTGGGGGCAGCTCCACTGACGAATGTCACTTGGGCAGTCAGTGGTTCATTTACTCAACCCAGAACATGAGGGGTGCAGCCCTGACCTCATTCATGGTGCTTATGGTTCAGCGATGGGGCAGACCTTAAGCTTCTTGCCCAAACCATCACAGAGTCATGGGGACCTGACCTTGTCTGAGAGAACAGCGTGTGTGTGTGGTGTCAAGGACGGGGTTGGA
Source organism: Murina feae (assembly GCA_004026665.1). Taxonomy (NCBI): domain Eukaryota; kingdom Metazoa; phylum Chordata; class Mammalia; order Chiroptera; family Vespertilionidae; genus Murina; species Murina feae. The sequence continues at coordinate 34,683 of PVJC01010156.1, forward strand.
GGAAATGCCTTTGGGTGCAGCTCTGAGGTCCGCCTAAGAATTACGTCCATTCCAGGCAGAGGAACAACACGCGTGGAGGCTCTGAGGCCAGAGGAATCCCGGCTCCTCTTGAAAACAGGAAGGCGTGCGTCACAGCTGCTGCAATTCACAGGGGAGGGGATGTTCCAGGATAAGCCAGGCACTCTGTGTGCAGACAGTCATGAACCTTAAACTCTTAGGCTGAGCTGGTGTCAGCCAGGCAAAGAGAGGGAAGGTATTTCAGGCAGAGGGAACATCACAGGCAAAGGCTCAGACACAGAAGGATGTAATGAATGGCCACAAATGAAGTGTGGCCTCGGACCTCCTCACACTGCGGCATCGCAGCACAGCGTGAGGTTACCGGGCGTCTGCTTCTGAGGGCAGGGAACTGAGTCTGCGGAGGGAAGGTGCCCTGGAGAAGGGCCACAATGCCTAAGTCCCAGGACTGTCCCGATCTTGTGGTGGGAGCCTGGGCAGGCCTCATCCACATCTACAGCCACATGGGTCTCGTGTAGAACGAGAAGGTCAAACCAGGACCATCTCTAAGGTGTATTTTAGCTTTCAAATGTTCTTGGTGACTTCCTCTAAAATATAATTAAGATAAACTCTGGAGAAAGTGGGAAGACCTTGAGGTATTATTACTAAGGTCTGTGAGGGGACCAGTTAATTATATTTCAATGTTTTAAAAACTCAGTGGAAACATTATTTTGGGTGCATTAGGGAAACAACTGCAGAACTTTGCTTATTACCAAAACATTCAAACATCACAACATACATTTGATGAAGAGAAAATAGCTGGTGTTCTCCACGCCTCAGCTCCAGATGAACTGTTTGGTAAACATGAGAATATGCAAAAAAAAAAAAAAAAAAAATAAGCCTGTGGCTCAGCCAGACTCATAGATGTATTTTGTTTGGCCATCGAAGTTGCAAAGTCTGGGAAATTTCACATTGGGCTGGCTTCTCTGAAAACTCAAGTACCTGCATCCAGAGGGCAGCTTTCTCCGTTTCCCACAGTCCTCACCATTCCCTGATGTGCACAGTTCACATTCATCTCATTAGTATGACCTGCCTCACTCTTGTTCTAGAAGCTTCCCTTGAATCTAATCTAACAAAAGAGTAATATGCAAATTAACCCTCACTCCGTTACACCCACAAGCCACGCCCACCCACCAATCAGGAACAAACATACAAATTAACTCAGCTAAGATGGCAGCAGCCACAGAGCTGGAGTTGCCCTGGGCAATGGAGGAAGCTCTACTCAAGGCTACAAAGTTTCAATTATGGAAGATAAACAAACCCCAGATACCTGCGGGGCTGGGACCTTGGGTTGCCAGGGGCAACCCAGGCTTCAAGCGGGGGACCAAGGCAACAAAGTTTCAAGTATAGAAGTTAAATAAATCCCAGATACCTGCTTCCAGCCAGGCATCCCAGTAGGAACCCAAACCCTGAAGGGGCTGCGGGCAGCCTGAAATGGCCCTCTGCCCCTCACCCAAGCTGGCCACACCCCCATGGGGTGAGGGTCCCCACTGGGGGGCTTGGCCAGCCTTCAAACAGCCATTAGCCCCTCATCCAGGCTGGCCAGGCATGCCAGCAGGTGGACATCCCCTGAGGGGTCCCAGACTGTGCGAGGGCACAGGCTGGGCTGAGCGACGCCCCCAAGTGCACAAATTTTTGAGATTTTTCTGTCTGCATACAGATTTAGCTCCCCTTTTCAAGGCCAAGTTTTACTTCACTGTCTGAATCTCTGATATTGGTTTATCTAATTTCCTCTTGTTGTAGACATATAAAAGTTCCACTTTCTTTACAGTATACGCTATAAAGTTTTATAGAATAAACACCTGGGAGTGGACTGACTGGGTAAATGTGTTTTACGTACATTGTGAAATGTGAAAGATCTGAAATCTAACATTAACAATTTGAAAGTTATCACAAAATTACCCAGGATATGTGAGGTTACCTCCCCAGGACGGGGAGCAGCTCTTCTCCCAAGCCTTGTCTTTCACGGCTGAGGCAGCAAGCATAGTTCCCTGCTAGTGCCTCTTGTCTAGCACCTATTGCCTTTGCTGACTTTCCCACTTGGTTCTTGTTCTTGACTTCATTGATTTTTAGGAGTTCTTTACATATGACGAACGCTAGGCCTAACTCACATATGCAGCAAGTATCTTCTCCAGGTGTCTTTAGACTTTTCCATACATTGTTCTTACTTCAGAAAAATTGCAAGTTAATCTGCAACTATTTACAGGCTTCTTTTTCTGTGTGTGTGTGTGGGGGGGGGGGATGTCTCCACAACCTGTCTTTGGTAGACACAGTATTATTTTAAAATTTAATTTAAAAATGTGAATGCCTTTAGCTAAGGAATACATTCTCTAATTTCCCACAAGACCCCACAATGTCAGTACTAACTCATAAATGGGCTACTTCATATTTTTAAAGTTATCTGTTTGACCCCTTAAGACAGATTATATAAATGTAAGTGTATGTGTGTATGTTTGTGTGTGTGTGTGCACACACGTGTTTGCACATCTGTGTATTTTCTGATGACTTTTTAACCCAGGAAAATCTTCTCAAAAGTCAGGGGTCGTCTTATATGCCGGGTGTTGTCTTATAGGGTGGGTGCTGAAACTTCCGAGCTGGACTGGAGAATCTTGTGGTCGCCGCATACAGTGGGGGGGAGCTCAGAAACTCCCGCACGCCATTCATTTCAATGGAGCCCGATGGAGACCGCAAGTGTCTCTGGTCAGCTCCTTTTTGTGCCACATACAGTCTCCGTCCAGACTTTTAACCCAGGAAAATCTTCTCAAAAGTTGGGGTTCGTTTATACGCCCAGTTGTCTTATACGCCAGAAAATATGGTATTTACTCTAGGACTTTTATGGTTTCATTATACACAGTTAAATTTGGGATCCATCTACAATTTATTTTTGGTGGAGGGAACAGACACCACCCAGAACTGGGATGAACCTGTTTTCCTGCTTGTAGCCCAGGGGAGGGAGGCATCAATGCCTGCTTATAGGGTTAAAAACAAGCAAAACAAACAAACAAACAAACAAAACACACAAAAAAACCCTCATTTTTAACCCTAATACAAATAATGCAAATGCAAAGACCACATATTCCCATCATCCAGAATAACTATCTTTTTTTTTTAACTGCAATGCATTTCCTGTGAGTGTTCTTCCTCTTAGTATTAGGTTTTTGCTTTAGAAACTTGTGTGTGTTTTTTTTAATTTTGTTTTGTTTAACAAGTGACAACATTTATAACTGCTAGCACTTAATGTTTTAACCCAGCAGCTCCCAAACCCTGCTGGGCAGCTGGTTTCCCAGTGGAACTTGTTAAAAATAATGAACCAGCAACCCTAGGGGGTAGATCCTGGGAAACTATATTTTTCACAAGTTCCGTGGTGGCATCTGGGACACGGCCCCCTTGGCCCGGCTCCCATCCCCCCGCCGTACCTGTGATGGTCTGGGTCTCCGAGGTGATGGTCCTGGTGGTGGTCTGTGACTGGGCGGCAGGCACCGTTTCCTCGGAAACGAACTGGACGGTGCTGGGGGCCGCCCCGGTCGTGCTGGTGAGCTGGCAGCCACTCTGCTTGTGAGCTACGAAGGTGTCCAAGTTGTTGAACTGCTGCTTGCAGATGCCACAGATATGGATGTCGGGGGTCAGCTCGACCAGCACCGTTGTGCCCCCAGGAACTCCACGGGACAAAGAGAAAGTAACAGATTAATCCCAAACAGTTTGAAATTGCAATACAAGCAAATCCATGTAGGAAAACAGGGCACGGTGGCAGACATGGCCAGTGGCCGGCTCAATGTCCATTCTACTTCCCTCTTCCTCCTTGCAAACAGGTTTCCGATCTGTCCTAGCAGTCACGTACCCAGACCCAAGTAATGGCTCATAACACATTTTTGTCCTTAGGGGCACCAGTGGCGTTTCACAGGAGAATGTTCTTTGATATGCACGTTTGCCCTGAACTTCGAAAAGTCAGCAGCCATCTACCCGCCCAGCTAAGGAACAGTTGTACCTCTTTTTACCCTCAAAAGATTAAAAAAAAAAAAAAAGATAATCAAACAAGAAGAAAAAAAAAGAAGAATGGCTGTACTTCCCTTGTACTTCCCAGTCATGAACACTAATCCCCCCATGTCTCCAAATCCCATCCACCCGCCCCCTCTCCCCCCAGTTGTAAGAACCACCACCCTACATAATCTCAGGCCCCTACATCCTTGGGAAGGCCTGCAGCCCGCTGCTGAAGGAGTCTCTGGAGAAAGTCTGGCTTTCATGATAAAAAGGAAATAGACATTTTGCCTTGAATGCAGATGACATAACAGGGGCTTGTGCAGCCATATCGTAACTATGAGGAACATGTTAAGATGCCTACATACACTGGTTCTTACTTCATTGGTTTCCTGAATCAACCCTTTCCAGACTTCTCATTAGGCTAGTACAGGTCAGTTTTGTGATTTATGGCCAAAATTCATTCCTAGCTGACAGGGACATGTGTCTCTTGAGTCATGATAATAAGCAGTCCTACTATGTTAACATTTACAAAGCACCCACCACAGTGCCCGGCACTATATTAGAAAGGGCTATGCGAATGCTTACTGAATAAAGAAACGTCACTAGTTCACAGGTCTCTAATCCTACCAGACGGCTGTACTGATTTCTCGGTAATCTCCGAATCTGCCGCTATATCGCTTTGCCTAGGTACTTTGCCTAGTACGTGAAAAAAATGCGTCACAAACTAAAAATAACCAACCAATTGTGGCCAAACCTCATGGTTAGCCATTGCCAATGTCTGCCCCCATGTGTTTGAGTTGACTCTGTGTGGTTTAAGGGACAGTTAGGTTCAGGGCCTCAGGTCTGGTAGGGCTAACATGAGAACCTTAGTTTTTATTTTTAAAATGTTCTCTGTCTTCTTCTAAGGAAACTCATGTTTGTAACAAAGTTTGGAAGAGAAGCAGCATGGGTACCATGAACATTACAGAATATTTTCTTCCATTCCTCTTCAGTGAAAAATGGCCTCTAATTGAAAATTGTTTCAGATCATAACGCATTGTAAAATCAACCTTCTCCCCACATAAGGTCACATACGTGTTGTGCTACATCTTTAAAATGTATCTGTAAATATAATTATGTAATAACTAGAGGCCCGGTGCACAAAAATTTGTGCACTCGGTGAGGGTGGGGGGTCCCTCATCTCGGCCTGTGCCCTCTCACAGTTTGGGACCCTGGAATCCATTGGGGCACACAGCACGCAAGGAGGCCACGCCTCCGTGCGTGCTGTGTGCCCCGATTGCCCCGATTTCCAGGCCTCAGCCTGGGGGAGGGGGGAGCTGGCTCGGTCCCTCCACCCCCAGGTTGCCCTGCCATTGTAATCCGCAACCAGATCTATTTCAGGCCTCCATCGCCAGCGCCCTGCTCCTCCCCCTGCGCTTTCGGCCTGTGCTCAGCTTCTCCCAGGCTGCAGCCTCCACCATCTTGGCTGGGCTAATTTGCATACAGCCACTCTGATTGGCTGGTGGGCGTGGTTTACACATCCCGAAAAGATGGTTAATTTTAATATTACGGTTTTATTAGTTTAGATACATTCACATTATTTCATGTTCCGTGCTTCATAAATTTCAGTAATTATTACGTCTTTATTATTTCTAACTTTCCCCATGCCTAAATTATATAAGAAATATGCCCAAAGTATATGACATCCATGTATCAATTTCCTGAAAAATTCTAAGTCAGTTACATTATGTTCAATTTCCCCCAAGTCTCACTAAGACCAGAGCTCTTTATGGGGAAACAGAGTGTGTGGACTGGCCGAGGAGAGGTGCGCTGAGGCTGGGCGTGGCAATGCTGCATCAGCCACCTTGCACTTCAGTGCTTTGCAGTCAATGGATGGGAGGAAGGAAGCCTTTTCTTCAAAACCGCCCGCACAGCTACTGAGGTGCTCGCGGGACTATCTGGAAACAAGGGACCAAGAGATGAAGGGACCTGCATCGAGGACGGTTCCGATGGGACAGGGCTGAGGCCCAGGATGAAACGGGGAGAAGTTTCTGCTTCACACCCTGGTTAAGAGGCGGCAATGAGATGGTGCTTGTAAAAGGCCAGCGCAGGGCCCCCAGCCCCCGCATGTGTCCTGGTTGGTTGTTACCTGAGGGACCCCGCTTGAACTTGCAAACATCCCCCTCTGAAGATCTGGAATGATAAAACACGGCCTACCTCTGCACTGGTAGTGAGAACCAACTGAGACCAAATAAACAACTGGGCAGAGCTCATGCTCGCCACCAACAAAAAGAATTTCTTTGCAAAGTTCTCCAAACCTGTTTCAGCATCAGAATGACCTGGGGGAGGTGGGCTAGGAGTTAAACATGGACACGTCTGAGTCCCACTTCCGAGAGGAGTCGTAAGGAGATGGGGTGAAGGGGTGCTGGGGTTTAGGAAAATCTGTGCTTTCCACAAATTATGCAAAAGCCACACCCTGCCAAAACCTCCCAAAATGTTAAGAGGAACAGCCAACAGGCTAAGCCAGTGGTTCTCAACCTGGGGGTCGCGACCCCTTTGGGGGGGTCCAATGATCCTTTCACAGGGGTCACCTAAGACCACGGGAAAGCATATACATATTGTTTTTGTGATTAATCACTATGCTTTATGTTCAGTTTATAACAATGAAAACACATCCTGCATATCAGATATTTACATTACGATTCCTAACAGTAGCGACATTACAGTTAGGAAGCAGCAACGAAAATAACTTTATGGTCGGGGGTCGCCACCACAGGAGGAACTGTAGTAAAGGGTCGCGGCAACAGGAAGGTTGAGAACCACTGGGCTAAGCGCTCACTGTGTGCCAGGCGTGTGCAAACCCTTGAGCCAGGCGTTCTCAAACTTTCCCTGCTCCGGAACCTCCAAGGGCAAGAAAGGGCGGGTCTCTTCCCCTCCATCACCCCTCCGGCACCCAGCCCGACCAGATGGGTGGGGCCCCGAGAGCCTCCAGCTTTTTAAAACCAGCGCCCGCGCTCCCAGGGGGCTGGCGAGCGCGCACTCCCGCGGCCACACTTTGGGAAACAATGCATCGGGCGAACCCAGGGGCTGCTCGTCTCCTAAGGAAAATAAAAACGCACCCCAAACTCCGAGGACCGACGCGGGCTCCATTCCCCATTCAAATCCCCACCTTTAAAGTGGGCAAGACTTTGCAGTCAGGCGGCCCGGCCGCACCTCGTGAGACCCTCCGACCCCCACGCTTCAAGGACCTGGGGCCCCCGAGGCAGAAGTTCTCCCACCGGCGTCGCAGCGGTTACCCCAAATCTCCCAACTCCACCGGGGGGTTGGGGGGGACGGGAGATGCCCCAAGGGAGTGGCGATGGTCTGAACGGCATGCCCTCCCCCCACGGTCCCCTTCCATGGGGTCTGCGGGACTGGAGAGCGCCCCCAGCCTGGCGCCGCGTGGGGCGCCCGCACCCCGAACCCACGCCGGCGCCTCCCGCGCAGCGCGCCCGCCGCGGTCTCCGGGACGCAGCCACGGCGTCACCCCGATTTCGGGGCCCCGGGCCTGCTCGCTGCGCGCGGACGGGCCTGGGCCCGGGCCCCGGAGCGCGCACTGCGCGCGGGAAGCACTTACTCTGCACGGAGCCGGGGAAGCTCTCGCCCTCGCTGGTCGCGTTCATGGCCGTGGACTGGGGGGTCCCGGCCGGCGATGGGGTGGGGGGCACTGGCCTACATGGTAGAGGGCTTTTCCTTTATTTTTCCACCCCCCCCCGCCCCCGCCCTTCCTTCTCCCAACTCCGGCGGCGGGAGGACGGATGTAAAGCGCGCGCCACTTCCGCTGCCTAGAGGGCGCTCGGCCCGGCGCGCGGCCCGGCTGCAGAGCGGCTCCCGGGCGCTGCGCGGGGGCCCTGGGGACCTGGCCGGCGCACCCCGGGAGGGGAGGGCGGACACGGGTGGGAGGGCTGTGCCCACTCCCGCAGCCCTGCGGCCCGGGCCGATGCGTTCGGCCTGCCCTGCTCGGGCGCCTTTGCACCTGCCACCCGGGGCGCCTGGTCCCCAAGGGGCCCCGCAGCCGCGCCGCTGGGGCGGGGCTGGGTTGCAGAGAGGGCGCCTCGGGCTGCGTTCTGGGTGGGCGCTGCTTGCGGGCCCGGCCGAACCCGTGACATAAAGGGGACCGCGGTCATGCAGGGGACACTGACGCCCGGGACCGCGAGCCTCCCGGGCACAGCCATCTGGAGGGCTTGTCGGAGCACAGGCTGCTGGGCCCGCCCCAGAGTTTCCGATTCGGTAGGTCTGGGCGAGGCCCGGGAACGCGCATTTCTAAGTTCCGGGAGAAGTCCCTGCCTAGAGAGACCATCCTTGGCTTGTCCAGTCTATACTGCGGCCCTCTTCCTCCTCCCAACCGCCTTGTCTCCCTCCCTCTGCTTTATATTTATTCTTAGAGGTCATTTTATCCTACTTTATACTATCTGGAGTCTGTCTCTATATCTATCTATCTATCTGTCTATCCATCTGATAGATCATAATTTACTTGTGTATTACATTTCCCCTTCCCCCTTACATCCAGTAAGTCCCCTGGAACGTGGGATTTTTTTTTTTTTCTTTTTTAAAACTCTCTACTTCACGGATACATCTGTCCCCAGCTACTTGGCAGAGACCCAGCACATAGCAGGCTGTCAGTAAAGAAGGTTGTGATGAATGGAATTTGTCTCTATGCTTCCTTAAAGGGTGTGTCCCTTCCTCTAGAGCAGGGGTTCTCAACCTTGGCTGCACATTACAATCACCTGGGAATCTTTTTAAAATCCCGACTTCTGGGCCTCATCCTCTGGAAATTATGTGTCTTTGTTATGGGGTGGGGGCCACAGCATTAGTAACAAAGACACAGAATTTCCAGAGGATCAGGCCCAGAAATCAGGATTTTAAAAAGATTCCCAGGTGATTCTAATGTGCAGCCAAGGTTGAGAACCCCTGCTCTAGGGACTCTATAAGTATTTGCAATGTGCCAGGCACCTGTGCTAGACCTCGGAGGTTTGGGGAGTGGCTAGGGAGCTCATCAGGTCAGTAGGGTTCTTGCTTGACAGTGTAAGGCCTCAGAAGACAAAACACGGATGTGATAGTGGCTGTGGGAATGGTCAAGGAAGGCCTCCGGGAGCAGGTACTACTTGAATGGGGATGGAGGACCCTGAGGCAGGAATGAGCTAGGTGTGGATTGGCTGTTGCCCACCAGTCTGGCTTCCTGCCGGCCAGTCCTCTCTCCTGCTGTGCCCAGGCCCCTACCACAGTCTCCTGCTCTCCTGCCCCTGAGGCCCTCTCTCTGCTTTTCCCTGGTCTTTGCAGGACTAGCTCCTTTCTGCCAGTCAGGGCCAAGTGGAATGTCCCTTCCCAGGGGGACCTTCCCTGTCTCTATGGCAAGCACCTGTCCCCTTGGGACTCTTCAACAGGTCCCCTTCCCTGAACCTGTCCCTAGGGAACACCACTAAAACAGGCGTGCCGCAGAGGGCAATATTTGTTTCTTATTGCCTGTATATATATAGAGGCCTGGTGCATGGATTTGTGCACATCGAAAGGAAATTACTTAGAAGAAATATTTTGGAGGCTGGGGAAGGACCACAGGAGGGCTCCAGGTTGTGTCCTGCCTGCTTCTCCCAGTCCCCACTGGCTGGACCCCAGCAGCAAGCTAACCTACCGGTAGGAGTGTCTACCCC
>PVJC01010157.1:0-44311 GCA_004026665.1 Murina feae
TCTTTCTATCCTTCTTATTGCCTTACATGTAGTAAGTGACTTGTTGATTAAAAGTTGATGTGTTGGTTTACTTCTATCTGCATTATAACAATTCACTTGCTTTTCATAATTGTCAATTGAGCACTTTTACCTGTGTTACACTGTGCTGGGCACTGGAGAAACAAAGTGGGTTTTTCTTTCAAAATTTAACACCAAACTACTATTTTTAAAGACAGAGCTAAAGCCAAATTCGAGAAAAATAGCTATAAATAATATTGTACTTGAATCATTTATGCCAAATAAGTTACTCTCCAGTTAATTATCTAATCAAATGTAGTCACAGTTGAATAACTTTAGAAGTAATTGAGGAAACAAAGCATTAATAAGGTGTTTGGGAGTGCATATGTGTTTCCTTGAATAATAGCCTCTAGCATGGGTAATTTTTCCTTGAATTTTAAAATGAAATGAAAATATATACATGTTGAGCCTAAATTTCAATATGACCACAATTATCTTGTGCGTATTTATGATGTATTAAACAGTTGATAAAGAATATTCTGACATAATTAAGTTTATGGTACTAGAGATACCCTAAAATCTGGCATATTCCTTATTTTATTTTTTAAATGGGCATTGATGGGAGGAGGGGAGAGGTATTTTATTAATTTTAGAATTAAAATATGAATCCTATGGTTTCTTATGATTGAAATTGGGTTCCCAACAGATCTTGCTAAAGGGAAGTGGCCTGCAAGTGAAGAAGCTTCATGATGCAAACCTAGCAGGTGGGAATGGCAAAGAGGGGCTGATAAGGCAGGCTGAGGTCAGATCATACAGGACCTTGAATACCATGCTAAAGAGAATGGAGGTGAGGTACATTTGAACAGGATAATAACATCATCAAACCTGTGTTTAGAAATCACTTTGATGCCTTGGATAACTAGAGTGAGCAGAAATCAGAGGTGGGAAGAGTAATTTGGGAGTCAGCACAGGACCTAGAGTGGCTGGAACTAGGGACATGGAGGTTTCAATGAGGAAGGAAGGAAAGGAATTATAAGATCAATTACTACTTATCTTTGTAAGATGAAAAAAGAAAGGGGTCAAATCTTTCTAGGACCTTGTATATTCTAATATGGAGGATGCTCACATATCTGTAAAGTTAATAAAGCCTCAGTATAATAAAGAAAAAAATAGGCATGGAGGAATGACAACAAACAAGGAAGAAAAAGAATTTCAGGAAATCAGCACACTGCCAGAATAAAGCATGGAGGTGAGGAGATAGAGAGAAGTAGTGTGTGTGTGTGTGTGTGTGTGTGTGTGTGTGTGTGTGTGTGTTGCAAAAAAACATTGGAAGTGCAGAAGTTTTCCAGCTTCAAGTGATTTAATGGCAACGAGATAGTTTAAAAGGAAGTGGGCTTGATTCAGGAAAGAGGAAGTGATGAGTTTCACTTAGCTAATCAGTGGCAAGACGTTTTATTATTTATTATTATTATTACTTACAAATGGAGCAGAGATGCATAGATGTGGATCTAGTTGTGAAATGGTGTGGGAGAGGCAGGGGTAGAAAATGAATGAAGCAAAAGTATGGTCTCTGAGAAACCTCATCCTATTGATTGTGTACTTATGAAATAATAATAGTACTTATTATCATTAATAATATGTCAATATCCCATAAAGTTAGAAAGATATACTGCATTGATTCATTGACCCACTGAGTCCTTGCCAAATTCTTTGCCTTCTGGTTTAACTGGTGTTTTTAAGAATATATGTCTTTCCTTAAGCATTGATGGAAAGAGTTAGAAAAAAATCAAATTCTCTTTTGTTTGAATCTATGGAGCAGGAAAGCATAATTTGGGGAAATAATGAAGAGAAGCCTATTATCATGCTACTTTTTCAGAGTAGCCAAACCCTGGAAAAGTGTGATAGCAAAAGACATGCAAGACCTGCTGCTGCATGCCCAGGGAAAAGAGAATTGGTGCTTGCATATTACCCAATCTATAGCCAGCTGATTGGCTATGATATGAGTTCTCACTTCAGTTAAATAGAATTGAATACCTCATTTTAATTTATTACATTTCATTTATCACATACAAATAGCCCCTTAAAATATTACATAAATCCATAAGAAAACAAACGCATCTGTAAAGAAACCATCTGGGCTGACTGTGTGAGGAATAATCTCTATGCCTATTCTCTTTGCAGCACTGCCTATTCACATGCTCCATGAGTTTCTGTGACTTGAACTTATCATGTGCATGTTCCTCAAGTGTGCAAAGCTGTATAATGCACACATACTACCTAAGATCTAGAAATGTGATGCCAAAGGTCAGATTTGAGTGAGGGGAAAAGAACACATTCCTCTAAAATCAGGATAAGAAAAATGTGTAAGTCAGAGAGTCATGCAAAATAGCACTTCACATATATTATAGAAAAATTTCTGGCATGGACAGTGCAGTGAAAATGGAATTAAACTGCTTTCAGGAAAGCTTCAAAAATTCAGTCCAATTTCCATCAGTGGCTCAAAAAAATGAGCGTGTACATGTCTTATAACTCAGTTTGTTCATCTACCTAAAGAGTACAATTGTTTTTGGAAGTATAGACTAAACCACAGAAAATCACCAGCTATTAAGATGCATTTGGGAGGCTTTTGGAGGTTAAGAGTTGTGAAATTCTACATGTAAAACAAAATCCAAAAAGAAAAAAAATAGTATTTTTTTCTGCTGGTCTAATATAGTCACCTAAGTATTCATCCTCCAGCTAAATACCCAGATTGCCTTTCTTATAGCTTTCTAAATTTCATTTTATAAAGACACTTTTTCATTGTCCTAATAAAATTTATTTTTATCAACCATCATGCAGTTTGAATTTCTGTATTTTTCTGTAATCTCAACACCAAACCAATATTATTTCCAACTAGTCATAGATTGAAGAAGGCAAAAAGATTAGTGGTAAATGAGAAAAGGGTTTTGCTGCGAAATTTATCTTAAATGCCAGTGGTTGGTTCCCAGCTAGCTTGAGTATAATGTGATTTATCACATTCAGTACCATGAAAAGCAGAGAGATTTTACTAAATTCGGGGAGATAAGGCAGGAAACAATAACTACAATAAGCCCTGACACAGCCTCAAACAGGGCGGGGGAGCTCCTAAGGCGGGAAAAGAAATGCAGTGGAAAGAAATTACTATCGCAAGTATTCTTGGGGTTTTGACCTTGTAACGGCTTTACATCAAAAGGGAGCAGGGCGATCTTCACAAATAACGTCAGATGTTGTTCAAGATTTAAATACTAAGTTTCTAACCGTGTAGAACGAGTAATGGAGAGCTTTTCAGTGACACACACGCAGACATCATAATTACTTCCATTAGCATTATGCCAGTTAGGATATAGATTCATTTCTCAGAATGAAGGCCGAAATAGAAGTTCATATATCTGTCACGTAGTAGTCCAACAATAACTCGTCTAGGTTTATACGAAGGGTTCACTGTTTCAGAGACAAAAGGCTTTATGTAGTGTCGCTAAATCATCTTTATTACATCTCTGCCAATCTTAAATAACTTCCCTGCTCCTGCTCGGCCAGTTCACATTCAGCCAACCAGCGGGAAAAGATAACGGGAAAAGGAAAGGGACGGTCATGCTACTTCTTTTCGATGCACAGCCTCAGAAGTTGTGTTGCTCTGACTTGTAACCATTGGCCAGGCACGACCCATGCAAGGGACGCTAGGAATGGGCTTCAGAGGTGTGCAGCCGTGTGTCTTTCTAGTTATCTCGGGATAATGGATAGGTGAGGGGCACCCCTCAGTCTTTGCCACAATCTACTGCTTATCTCTCCCCAAAGTTTCAACTCCCCTCTTCCTGCACACCAAACTACACCAGGAGCCATATCTGAGGCGGTGCCCAGCTGGCACGGCTCAGTGGTGGAGCATCAACCTATGAACCAAGTGGTCGCAGTTGGATTCCCATGCCTGGGTTGTAGGCTTGATGCCCAGTGTAGGGTGTGAGGGAGGCAGCTGGTCAATGATCCTCTCTCATCATTGATGTTTCTCTCTCTCCCTCTCCCTTGCTCTCTGAAATAAATAAAAAATATATTAAAGACCTGAGGGGGAGGGCCACACATCACCCAGATGGACTTTGAACTGGATGCAGCATTGAAATTATTTGTCTTGTAGAGGAAGTGACTATTCCAACAAAGATAATTCCTCCCTGATGTGGCTCATCTAGTTTAGGATATTAAAACATGAAACAAAATGTCTTTTTCCCCTCCTCTATACCAACATGAACTGGTGAGACAAAAACAGCACAAATTCATTTAACACTCTCTTTTGGAAGGAGGCATGGGAAATCCATACCAGCTATTGAATCCTATTGGGCAAAAGTGAAAAATCTCTTTTGTCGCTGAGTTAAGTTACAAGGTTAGCCCATATGGCAGCTCAGCATAATGGCCTCTGGATATTGTCACTGCGGCCCCTGGTTTAATTCTTTGGGAGACTTTCATTATTCTTCATAATCAAACCCTGAGAAATTATGTTCTTTTTATAAGCTGGGTAGTTTGTGTAGTTCACATCTTGATGTACAAGCTTGGGACCAGAATTTTGTTTTAAGGTTAGAAAAATGACAAGCTTGTATAGGTGGTTTGTGTTTCCTTGACAAAACAATTCCTTTAAAAAATTAGTAGGCTTCTACTCAATTATGTCTAAATAATCATAAGCAAAATATATTTCTATATTTAAGCACACTGGTCTTTAATGTAGTGGCCTCTTTGACTCTAATAGACTGGAAGCTCACATCGTAATCTGATTTTTTCACATTTTTACACATCTTAATCTGAGTTCACTTTCATTGTCTGGCTAAAAACTCTTAATGGGAACTTCTTGGAAAAGAGTTTAAGGTTGCAGTTCTATCTATTACTAAGGCTGCCTCCTCAGAGCCATTCATTCTAGCTAGTCTACATTGTAATATCACTGTTCAAACTTTTAAAAAGGCAACAAAAAGAAGCTAACACAGAGCAATATTCTCTAGTTTTCCAACCAATTCTACTGTAGTTATAAACTCTAATTGCAGGCCAGCTTTCCAAGGTATCACAAGCAACAGCACAGCGGAAGATCTGGCTGTGTAACCAAGCTCTGTCCCTCCGCAGCTGGCCTTTTCTTGCTGACTCCCAGCATCACACAAAGGGAACCGCATATTGTAGATTAACTTGTAATTTTTATAAAGTGCCACATTGCTCTTCTAGGTACCATCTGTGTTATACAAATTTGTAAATGTTAGCAATAGGGGGAATTAAAACATAGAGATATTTATCTGTTTCTCAATAACTGCCCAGACATCCAAAATGAATACAGAGAAAGTAGAAGAAAGGAAATAATAAAAATAAAGAGATCCGTGTATTAAATAAAAAATAATCTAGAATTGTAGTGAATATTAATGAAATCAAAAGTTTTTTCTTATAAATGACTAATAATATTGACAAACCTCTGGTAAAATTAGATGTAACAGAGACAAGAGCCATGACCAAAGATGAGAATTTAATATTTAGACATAATGGATATTGCATGTATTAAGAGGTAGTAGGAACATACTATGAAAAATCTCATTCTAGGAAAACCAAATTTTTAGAAAAATTAACATCAATGATCTTGTTCAAGAACTGGAAAAGTTCATGGATCTATGACCAATAAAAAATATAGCAGTCAAAAATATTTGCACAAAGAACAGTTAATCCATAAGTGGGTTTCCCTCGAAAATTCTGTCAAATATTTAAGAAAACAAAATTACAATCTATACAGAGAATAAGTAAAGAGGGAACTACTTAAGTCAATGCTTTGGTACCATTGTCTCGGTACCAGAACTGATAAGATCACTTTATGAATAAAAACTACATACCAATTTTACTTGGGCACACAGATAAAAATGAAGATATTAGCAAGATATGAGAAATATAACAATGTAGGACCAAGTTGAATTTATCCCAGGAATGACAATTGATTTAACATTAGAACATTAACAAATGAAATCCTCTATTTTAGATATAAAGTAGATACATATTATAATAATACATTATATATATGATAAAACAATATGGCGAAAAGAGAACAGTTTTGCCCCACAATAATCATACCCTCCCATTCAATTCTAAGACCTGAACTAATTCATAGACAGGAAATGCTGTGCACATAGAGGAGGTGGGCTCTTGTCGCCATGGGTGTAGCCAGTAATTTTCTTCCTATCCTTCTGCTAAAAGACCTGCAATTATTTACCAAGCTGGCTGTGCCCAAGGAAGAGGAAAATAGGCTTTTCTAGAATAAGATGGTGATTCTGAACTAAGGCAGTCCTTGGAACACTGAAATCACCTCTGCAGCTACCCATCAGAGAGGACAGTTATGGGAGTCAGGAAATAAGCAAAACTTTGGCCGGAATCCATTACACAGTGGACACAGTGAGTCTGCAAAAGCACTTGATCCTCATTTCCTCAATTCCTGGAGGCATCCAAAACACACTCATCCATGAGCATAACCCCATGCTGTCTCACTGACATAAGGACAGAAGGCTATGGTGCTAAAAGGGCTAAGTAAAATGATGGCAAGTAACCCATATATTTTTTATATGGGGAACATGCTGTTTAATTTCTATATTACAAAATTAACACAAAATGGCATGCTTATTTTTAAAAATTTAATAAAGAAACATTGTATATAAAGTTAAAAAGGAAAACACTTGCCCTAGCTGGTTTGGCTCAGTGGATAGAACATCAGCCTGTAGACGAAAAGGTCCCGTGTTTGATTCTGGTCAAGGGCACATACCTTGGTTACAGCCTCTTCCTGGGCCCTGGCCCTGGTTGAGGAGTGTGCAGAAGGCAACCAATTGATGTGTTTCTCTCACATCAATGTGTCTATCTTTCCCTCTCTCTTTCTCTCTAAAAGATCAATGGAAAACTATCCTTAGGTGAGGATTAACAAAAAAAAAAAAAAAAAAGGAAAACATTCTTTTTTTGCAGTCCCTGATCTCCCCATTCCCCATGCCTCTAACCCACAATGGGCAACCATGACCAGTATTCAACAGAACTGGGAAGTATAGGGTCCACTTTTTAAAATAAAAATGTGGTAAAAAAACACGTAACATGAACTCAACACTCAAAAACCTGTTGTACGCAATATAGTTACCTGTATGTACTTGGAACTTTTTCATTTTGCCTGGTTAACCTTTAGACCCATTGAATAGCAACTCTTCATTTCCCTCTCCTCCCAGCCCCTAGCAACCACCATTCTATTGTATGCTCCTATGGGATTGGCTGCTTTAGATACCGGATATAAGGGGAATCAGGCATTATTTGTCCTCCAGTGGCTGGCTTATTTCATTCAACATAATGTTTTCAAGTTTCATCTACATTGTGGATTACAACAGAACTTCCTTCTTTTTCAGGCTGAATAATAGTCCATTGCATGTATATATTACACTTTCTTTATTCATTTATTCTCTAATGGACAGTTAAGTCCACCAGTTGGCTATTGTCAATAATGCTGCAATGAACATGGGAGTGTAGATATCTCTTCAAAATCCTGATTTCAATTATTTGGGGTAAATGCTCATAAATTGGTTGCTAGATTATGGGGTAGTTTTAAGTGCTCTCCCTAATATTTTCCATAGTGACTACACTATTTTACATTCCTAGCAGCAGTAACTTGCACCCATTTACTTTCCTTTATTTCTGTGTGGTGCAATTGATCTTTCAAAGACAGGGAGGAATGTGTTTATTCCACAAGTGCATTTCTAAAGTGTTTTTTTCTTATTTTCTTCAAAGATTAACTGACATTTCTTTATTGATTTGTTGTCTCCAATAAAGAAATTTCCTCTTAATATATCCAATGCAAAGTTTTAATTCTCCTTTTGTGCTTTTGGCTTTCCTACATTATTTTCTTCTCTCTGACAGCTCTATTTTAATCGAAGTTTTGCGTCTTATTTATTGGACTGAATTTTCTTCCTATATTTCATTGAGAATACCAAGGACATGCAGTCTAAAATCCCCTCTTGCTTCCTGGAGTGATCCTTTTCTCTAGTATACTTGTCTTATCCAAATTCTGCTACTTGTTATTATAAAATCTTTTCTATGCTCCATGTTGTCACTGTTCTTATTTTTCTCTTCCCTCTTTGTTGAAGAACAAAAGCATCTGTGTACATGGAGTTTCTATTTGAAACTTTAGAGTGAATGCATTCTCTTTGATTCTTATAACTTAGTCACCTGAGTGCCTTTGCTGAAATGTGGTGAGGTGTTTACCTGTTCCCATTTCCTGTTTTTCAGAGCATCATAATGGAAACTTATTTCTGGACAGTTTGAAATTCTTTTTGTTTCCCAAAAGTAGTTTATAAACACTGTAAGTTTCACAATTAAATGCTCCATATCCTCTTTAAGAATCAATCGCAGATTCCCAGCAGGCAGCAGTCAGATATCACCTCTATGAATTGATGGCTCCAGGATGGATGGAAAAAGTAAGTTGTTGACAAGACGGAGATGAGTCCTGGCAGACACCTCTGGCTGTCACATAAGGCAGCGTGTGTGAAGTATTGGATTATTGCCAAATTTTCTTTTCATCTGCAAGGATCCAAGTATCTAATAGTAATTAAGCATGTTTATGTGTGGAAGGCAGCTCTTATGCTCCTTCAGTCTAATAATGCTTCTGTTTCATAAGCATGAGTCAGTCTCCTGAGATGCTCTTCTCAATGTGGTTTATCTGCTATATAATTAGAGGGTTGCTTCTATATGAACAATGCAACACTCAAAAAGTTAACTGTTGTTTTTTTTTGGCATATAATATATGATACCCTTAATTATTAATGCTATTTGAATGTCCCAAATATTTTCTGTGTATTTTTAATCTTTCTAAGGGGCATCCTCCAACTTAGATAAGTGAACATCAAATTTATATGAGCAGATTAAGTTCAGTTGTCTAGTCTCCACCTTCAGCATGCTGATTTAATAGAAATGAAGGAAACCTAGACATGAGTATGTTTAGCAAGTCCCCTAAATGGTTCTGAGATTAAAGGACAGGGGTCCACACTTTGAAAACCTAACTTAATTAACTTAAATTTCTAACAATAAGGTGAATTTATTATATTCATTTTTGAGTATTTAAAATAGCATTTGCAGCTCTTGGGTGTTTCATATCATATAGAAAAACACCTGCTTTAACGAATATAGTTTCTGAGTTTCTTCAAGATCTTGGGTTGTCAAGTAGCACAGCTTGAGTATAGACAGGTATAAGAGCCCCCTCCCTTGTACCCAGAAAGTGAGTTCTGCCAGTCATTTTAGCTGCAGGCAGTGCTGTCAAAAGATCAGAAGTGGTAATTATTATTCCCCTGGTTTGAAATGGTCTTTATCTGCAGCTCAGTCGCACTTAGGAAGAGGTTGAATTGTCACTATTTTTTGAAAATAACAAAAAGAAAATGTTCCTAGTTTGAGTTTTAGTGCTGAACTTCTATGGATCTTCAGAATCAAAGGGCAAGGACATTAGCACTGGGTGGTACTTTTCTTCACAAACTGTGGCTTAAGATACAGAGAAATGAAGACTAATGATAAGCAATGGTCCTTGAACTGAATCTCATTCTATTGCCATATGCCTGTACAGCATTCTGCTCTAGCAAGTTGGGTTAAATCCTTTCTGCACTTATTCAGATTCTCAATTCATATCCAGAGTTCCAAGTTTGACATTTTGCTACTTCCTATGTTAAATCGTATTTTCTTATCCCCCACCCTCTTAACTGCTTGTATGTGGGACACTTTTCAGAGTCAGTATACTGGAAATTAGTATAATGCCTAGTTTAAATAATATTCAATGAATATTATTTAGATTCTAAACAGAGCATCTGTCTACCATTTTCTAAAATTCTAGAGCATCAAGACTGCTTTTTAGTGATTCTATTTATTAAAATGGGTCTTATGACCTAAATTATTCTCTGAAGGATAAAAACAAGTCTTATCTTTTGTCTATATTCACCATAGAACCCTGTGCATTCCTTTGAAATAAAAGTTGCTTAACTAGTAATGGTTACCTAATTCTTAATTACGTCATTACAAATAATCAATGTAACTTGACTATAGTCTATTCATTTAGCAAAATTTTATGGTTCTTATCATAAATATCCTATTCTGTCTTGTACCACAGTTTTTTGCCTCCAGCATTTTCTTTCCAACTAAATACTGAAGTCATAAAGTATCTTGATATTCTTATGTTTCTCCTGCATTTACATGGTGTTTTGCACATGGTAGATACTCACTATATATTTAAGATTTGACTATGTTTACTTCTGTATTGATTTTATTGTTAAAATACTGTTTCATGTTTTAAAGATTTTTACAGAAATTCTCATTATTATCATTACAAACTCTCTCTAAAAGGAAGATTAGTTGATATTTTGATTAAAGAGAATGTCTCTTACAAGTGGGAGCTAAACCTGCCATATCCAGTTATAAATATTTAAAAAACTAGATACCTATATCTGATTTCCAATTATAGCCAAAATATCCCTGAGATAAATGATAATATTTATGGGAAGAAATAAGGTCAGACTATTTTAGATTATTGCTAAATAAAAGTCTAATTGATAAAAGGACCAAAAATTAGAACTTAGTAATATCTTTATCTTTAAATCTACTTTATAGTCTACATCTCACATAGCACATCTATTCAGTATCCAGTGGTAATTATCCATTTCTATAATGGGTTATAAAACACATCAATATAACAGCATCTATAAATGCTTACTAACATCTAGATACTGGCACAGCAACGCACAATGCTATGACACAAAGAGGCATCCATCCATCCAGCAGCTAAGATCCTGTGGAATTGACTCAAAATGAGTGATGTCAAAATACCACAGGCATACCAAGACTGGTTTTGCTTAGCCTGGCAGAACTCATTTTGAGAGTTGGGCATTGTCTTTGTGCCTTCCAGACCTTTCCTAGGTAAGTCAGCTTGCTAGCACTGCTCTCTGTATGGATGGTGGCTCTGCCCTATTTGGAATTCTGTTGTTCCAGGCACTTAATAAAGCATCCTTCCTGCTGCCTTTGAGCCCATCAGCGGCAACTGTTAAGGTATTCTGTTATCATCCATCTCCCCATAGATCCTATCCAGAAGAGTTATGCTTCAATATGCATTGCTTCAAAGTGGATAGACTGTCTGCCCTCTAGGATCTCATTGTTGGCGATTCCACCTCGCCATTTAATTAAATAGAACATCCCAATTAACTTTCCTGGAAACTATTTAGAGAGTCCTGAGTGTCATGAGCTCTTGTCAATCTGCACACAATAAGAGATCCATAGATCTTCAGTTTCACGCAGAGTTTGGGGCAAAGTGAGCTAGACATCACTCTCCCTGCTGAACATAACATACTGTCTGATTCCTTTGCCTGAATAATTCCTATCTGTATACTAAACACCAGTTGGTATAAGACATGTGCTTATATGTTTGGATACTCAAATATAAAGTCTTTGTTTCAATGAGCATATTGTCTTATGATTAGTGTAAATTGTAATAAAATGCCAGAGGTTTGCAAAACATATTTTGAAAATATAGAGGAAAAAGGAGCTCTGCCTAACACACAGAGTAGGAAGAAAAGTGAAGCAAAAGTGAAACAAGGATTTAGGAGGTAGGTAGGTTTAAGGGTATTGGTAAAAAGGTCCATTCCCACCAAGAGAGAGAAATAAATTCTAAAAAAGAATGTATACTTGGTGAAAATTCAGCATAAAAGGTCAATAGAGAAGATCAATTAGCTCTTCCAGACCATGATTTATCTCAATCCATTCATAACAAAATAGTCAAGTCCCATAATTCATCCATTAATAAAAAATGTCCAGAGTACACAACCAGTCCCCTAGAATACACAACTAGTTAGTAACATATTTAGGTCTAGAATGCACTTCCTGACTGAAGTAAGGTTATAAAAAAAGTGGGTGGGGTGGGACATACCCTAGTGTTCGAATGCTCTGAACTGTGTAAGTCCCTCTCTTGGCCTCTGCAGAGACGTTTCCTAATGCACAATATGTAAGAATCAGATTTTGGAGTTATGTGATTTCTTACATACTGACACTGGGACCACTTAGCATTTCTGATGACCACATGATAGTGAGTTGACAAAAGTAATGATATTAATTCCTTCTTTAGTCATGAGGACCATTATATATACCAAATAAGGCTAAAGTCCAAATGTGAATAATACCTGTAAGTTTTTTATATGAACCAAATATTTAAATATGTCAGTGGAGAATAGTTTTAACCTTAAGTTATTTAACTTCTCTGTGGTCTCTGACACTGTTGATTGCATGTCTTTAATTTTAAAATTTGTAATTTATATTTTTATGTCATTTTTCTACCCTCTCCTGGATTTCTCTGACCTTCTGCTTGTGCCTTCTCACTAATCAGTTAAGGTTCCTCTTTCCCTAAATCTTGGTGTTCATCAGGTCTCCAACCTTGACTCCCTACCTGTATGTATGTATGTATGTATGTATGTATGTATGTATGTGTGTGTATATATATATATATATATATATATATATATATATATATATATATAATATCTTACCTAAATGTGTAGCATTTCAATGTGTTATTGATAAGTAGACCACTTGGTAAACTCTAGAAAGTATCCAACTGCCTTTTTTACTTATTGCTCAGAGTGGTCTTAATCCAAACTTGTTTTAAACTTAACATCAATTTTCTTCTTCAAACATGCTCCCCCTGCAGTATCCCTGTCTTTGAAATGGCATTACCATTGGCCCCGCTGTCCAAGTCAGAAAACATGGGGTCATCTAAATCAAGTCCTCACTCACTGGTCACCAGTGCTGTAAAGGCTTCCTTTTATATGGTTCCCCTACTTTCTACATCTACCACCATACCTTTTATTCATGCCCTTATCTTCTTGCTTGAATAACCTGTCTTCTTCTTTCTCCTTTACTCCTCTCCTCTCCAGCCCCCTCTCAGCATCTGCAGAGACCTTTTCAATACTTAAATGATTAAAATTCTTCAATGTCCCTGGTAGCTTCCAGTCTAAAATTCATATACCCATACTTAGTCACAAGGGCTTTCAAGATTTATCTCTGATCTATTATCCCTGTACAATCTCATTTGCACCCTCCGTCCCATGTAGATCAGCTACTTTGAGATCTCTAAATAATTGGGCTACCTTCTGCCACCACCACTTTCACTTGCTTTCCCTTCTCAGATGTGTTTCTCTCCATCTGTGATGCCCTTCACCTCAGCTAGGTAAATTCTATTGATCCTTCAATCCCCTCTACACACCAAACTACACCAGGAGCCATATCTGAGACAAGGAAAGCCTTCCATGTCTTAGGAGCTCTTCCCCTATTCCCCAGGCAAATTGGGCTTAGCTCCATCACAGTGTATATGGCTCCCTCCATTAATAGACTACAAACTCCCTGAGGTTGGAAATTGATCTTACTTGGATATCTATGCTCAGTTCATAGCATAGAGCCTAGGTTATAGATGAATGGAAATCTTATGTAATCAAGCACTGTGGAAGAAGTAGAAAAGGGATTATAAAAATGGATTTATTTAAAATTCCTCTTGGACACTGAGGTAGAAAGAAAAATGTGAGATTGACACTAAGTGGAAAAAGTTGACAGGTGATGCAAGATTGAACCATTGTTTTTTACAGAGAAGATGTATGAAGAGAGGAAATGCTTAAATTTAGCCCTGCAGATACATAGTGATTCTAGATAATTAGAGAGTCTCTTGAGAAATAAAATATTTATTTTAATTTAAATGAGCAGGAATTTCTGTTTAGAGCAGCTCGATACAATTTTTAGTCTCTTCTGTATACCAGGCTCTGTGTTCTTCCCTGGGGATACAAAGATGGATAAGATAGACACTTACTATCTAGTGGAAAGATAGACACTTGCACACTGCAGAGTGTTGGGAATAGTGGTATATCCAAGATAACATTGAAGCAGAAATTGAGGCGATGTTTGTTTGCAGGGGGAGGAGGATCGTCAGAAAGTATTGTTAAGGAAACTCTCATAGAAGAGAGGACCTCCAATGATCACTGTAATGTAATTAAGGATTTACTAGGTAATGAAGGGAAATAGCACAAGAAACCACAAGAGAGAAGACAAGCATATAGCTGTATGATGTATATAGAAAATAGGTACTTGATTGATATAGAACATAACTTATTATGAGAGGACCAGCTGCTATTTCCTTTTCACAGTCTCTAAAGAGTTAATAAGGATCATACCATGAAAAATTGGTGTGCCATGCTGAGAAGTTTGGGCTTAACATATAATTAGTAGATAGAAGCAATAGGGTTATCCTAAGGGAAGTGGCAAAGTCATATTTGCAACTTAGAATGGAGCACTCTGGGAGAGATGGCTGTACTACAGATACAGGAAAGAAGCAGAACAGAATAGGCTTGAGATAAAACTAGCAAAAAGGCTGCTTTCCAAAAATATTTAGGACACAAGACCAGCAAAAATCGGCAACTGGAATTTCTAATGTGAAGTTATGTTAGGGAAACATCTTTAGCTAAGAGATTCCCTTTATATTTGGATACATTTTAACTTTTTTGTAAAATGAAATAACAAAAGGATGCTAACCTTCACTAGTAAGCATGGGTCTTATTCTGCTCTAAAATGGGATTCGGGCCTCAAGAGAAATGTATTATGTAAATAATTATGAAATATTTAGAGCACATTACAGCCATATGGTGAGTTCACCCAGAATGGACACGCTTTTGGGCCCTTAATTAGATGCACCTGATATGGTTTATTTTTTAAATGAGGAAATGTGCCTCCTGCTAACTGGTTCCTGGGAAGCAAAGCAGGAAGACACGCTGGTGCCACATTGAGGATAATGTACACAATGCTAATTTAACCTGGTAGCTTTAAGACTGGACTGACTTAATAAGTGCAAGTTATTTGTTTAAGTTGGATATGTACTATACTAAATACTAATGTTTATGTGTTTATAATCATATTTTCTCATGCCTAGATTTGCCTTACCTTTTTGTGTACATTTTAAAATACATCTTTACTTTTGAATATTTTAGACTTACTAAGAGCTTCAAAGACGGTACAGAGAGGTCCCGTGTATCCATCACCCAGTTTCCCTAATGTTAATATCTTACGTTTACCATGGTAGATTTATGAAAATTAAAAAAAAATAACATTAGTGCATTATTATTAACTAAACTATAGGGTTTTTTTTTTCAGATTTCACCGGTTTCTCTACAAATGTCCTTTTTCTGTTCCAGGATACAATTCAAGATCACACTCTACATTTAGTTATCATCACCCCCTGCTCTGTGACAGTCTCTCAGTCTTTTCTGTTATCCATGGCCTTGGCCATTTTTAGTAGTATCGGTCCAGTACTTTCTAGAATGTCCTTCAATTTGGGTTTATCTGATATTTCTCTCATGATTGAAGTGGGGTTACAGGCTGGGGGAAGAAGACCACAGAGATTAAGCCCTGACACGGCATCCTACAGGAGGACACATGATAATAACACGACTCAGCCCTTGGTTAAAGTGTTGTCTGCCATGATTCTCCACTGGAAAGCGATTCTGTTCCCTCTCCATACTCTGTTCTTTGGAAGAAGTCACTAAATACAGCCCACACCCAAGGAAGAGGGAGGTATTCTCTGCTTTCTAGTGGAGACAATACATATAATAGATTCTTCCCTACGGAGGCTTTGTCCCTGCTCCCCCAGGTATTTATTGATTCCAACATTTATATTAGTATGGAATATGGACATTTACTTTACACTCTGGGTTAGAATCCAGTAGTATTTTGTTGGTCAAATCATTTCCCTTTGGTCATTGGGGACTATTCCAGGTTGGCTCCCTGCTCTCTTTGTCATGCCCACATTATTTTGCTTTTTGAAAACTCCATTACTTTCTGGCCTTACAAGATGCTCAAAAGCTTATTTATGTAATCTCTCCCCCCTGACATAGAATTACCCATTTCTCCAAAGAATCCTGGTTCCTTGTGTTGGAAGATGACATTTAGCAATCAAGATCTGGATACACTGCTTTTTGAAAACCCTTTGTTTTTCTCTTGCTTCTCTTCTATTCCAAGAGCAAACCACAAGGTCACCCTATCCCATCGTTCTTGTTCAAAGAGCAGTTGTGACTTGGAGAATTTTTTAAAATACACACTTCTGGTCCCCAATGTTGGGGACTGTGACTCCATAGCCTGCAGCTGGGCACTAGCCTGGTGGTGGTGATGCTGGTGTTGTTATGTACCCATGTAATTTTACTATGAAAAATAGCTCAGGGATTACTGTACAATAATTAACTCCCTTCATTTTACCGTGGAACCAACTGAGGCCTAGAGAATGAAGCACATTTCCAAAGACACCCAGCAAAGGAAGTTATTACTTCACCTCTAATAATTCGGATATTTTCCATGATTACCCTCTCATTGTGTGTTTACGTATACCTTTTAAATCCATGAATCTCCACCCTGACTCCTGGGGAAGCTTTAAAAATCCCTATGCCCAGACCCCACTCTTATAAATTCTGATATAAATGATCTGGAATGGTACCTCACAACTAGGGTTTTCTTAAAGCCTTACAGATGATAAAATGAGCAGAGGGGGTTGAGAATTACTACTTTAAATGAACAAACACATTCCCATTAGGGCTCAGATATTTTAGATTATGTTTTCTTTGTGTGGTGTTTCAGAGTAATGTTTGATTTATATTATATAACTTGACACCTCAGGTTCATCAACTTAACTTGACAAACATGTATAGCATTTACTTTGTAACAGAATGATGGGCTCTCTGGGGAGGGAGTGATTACGAACATGAATCAGTTATAGTCTCTTCCATCTAAGAGCTTAAACTATAATAGGGGGACATTGGTATGGATACAAATAAATAGAATAACACGTAGAGAGAGGTGAGTGCTAAGAGGAGCATAAAATGCCAGGGAGAAAAATGGGGGTTCAAAGGAATAAGGAACTGATCATGTTGATGGAAATGGACACTCTCTGGCTGAAGCAAGTGCTGCCTTCCTTCTGAGACTTTATCATCCTTTGTCAAGGCTGTAGCTTTTCAGGGAATCCAGGAATCATATCATTTTGTGTGAAAAGTCTATTAGTATCACACATTAGCTGACATGGTTATAGCCCAGTCTTAATTAAGCTCCCTCAAGCAGGATGGTAAGCAAACCATAGCCACAATGAATCCAGCTGTAAGAAAACTTACGCTATTGTGAGGCATCTTGACTGCAAATTGCTTTGTCACATCACTGGGCAATGCTCTTATTACTGTTTTTACTGCTGGTAGATTAGATTGCCTATTGTAGAAATTATGTATAACTACACTGTTTTTAATATTTGCTACTGTAATCATTTCTGTAATTATGATAGGGAAGCTATGGCTGCAAGCGGCTCCCATGGTTGGCTATTTCACTGAGTTCTAATGATGGTATCTTCTGAAAATTCTGTCTGCAAAGCCCTGCTAGCAAGTGCCTCCCTGGTGATATGAAGCAGATAAGCTTTATCAGATGCTGTTAATATGCTTGATTTATGATGTTGATGGTTCAATCTGACAAATTATTTTGGGTTTTAGACATTTACATTCCAGGCTTTAACACATTCTCCCCCATCCCTTGGGGAAAGAAAGAAACCTGTTAGAATTTGAAGCTATGGAGCATTGTACAGTAGTATTCACATAACACATTTTCTTGTAGAAACTCTCTTCCAGGTGCAATCTTCCAGGTCAAGTCATGTATTACACACCAAGAATAATATGCATAAAGCCATTAATTGAATAAAGACTAATTATGAATCAGGGAAAGGCTTCCACGTTAGCTCTGGGAGTTGCCTAAAACACTGCAATCAACGAGTCCGTTATCATTTCTCACAAAGTGAGGTGATGCCCCAGCAGCTGCTGTTTCCCTGGTTGATCTGTTGCCTCCTCCTCATCTTCCTGTTCTGCCTGATTCATATCATTGTTAAAAAATGCATGTGTAAACAGTATGTAAGCACATTCCCCCAAACTAAAGCCAAACTCGACCCTTACACATAAATAGAGTAGTGGCTCATGATGGTGTGACTTGTGGGGTTTCCATGAGAGTTTTCTCTTCTCCAAACCCATCCTTCAAACACCAGTCAGAGTGCTATGGTGTTTGGAGTGCTCCCACCCGACCTTAGGGAATAACTGCTCTTTCCATCCTCCCATTAAAAAAATTCCAATATTGTGGAGACTAACACATTCCATTCTCACAGGTTTATGTAATTGTCTTGCCTTGAATGAATTATGTGGACTTGGCCAAAATGGAATGGCCTGCCTCTAACTGTAGTGAACTTTTCTACACTGAAGTGTCAGAGCGAGAGGCTAGAGGGTATTAGCAGGTGTTCAGGATTTGAATTGCCGAGACCACTAAATGGTATACATTTTTCTTCCAGCTCTTCATTTTTATCATTGCACTAGTCAAGGAACCTCTCTGAACTTTTAGATTTACCTATAAAATGGATGACTAGGATATCTCCATTCACTTCAAACTTCATAATTCAACCCTTATTAGATGAGGGAATAGGGCAGGATAATATATAGGAGAGGACACCAGGAGAGAAGAGAAAAAGGATCTCTGAAGAAACGTTTTGCCACCATCACAGAGAAGGTGTTGGTATGATACTACTTGGTGGGTAGTAATTCTCCTGGGTCGTTGGCCATGATTGGCTGTAGAATCCTCTGAGCCTGAAAGACAGCTTCACTGTCACCTGTTTGGTCCGTTGGATGAGTGGTGTGCTCTATGTCCCTGCCAATACCCAAAAGTCCTCTAGGTGAAACAGAAAATAGCATAGTCACACCTCACAAGACCCATTGAAGTCCAATAAACTTTGAAACTCATATTCACCTTTCCTGCTACCTCTTTTTTTCCTCTAATTCCTCTTTCACCATAATCTTTATAGTGATCAGAAACCTAGATTCTGATGTTTTCTCCACCTAATCTCCTGATTCACTTCCCTCTTTGTTTTTCTTTCTGTATACAGTTCTTTGGTTAAGAAATAGATCAATGGCATTTTTTGGTTGGTAACTATTATGCATGAGGTTCAACTGAAGATATGAGTGAGAAAAATATATTTTAAATATTTTAAATAGGATGAAATTTCTACCATTCTTCCCCTAGAATAATTTGTTTTCTTTTCATGCTTTTCTACACATAAAATCTTCTCCTTCATTCAGCTCTGTAAAATGTTGATGAGGGTATTGACCCAACTAAAAGCAGAGGTAAAACTGAAGAAATTCATTTGAGCTTTCACTTTCTAATTCTCATTTTGAGCACCTTGTTTATTAAGAGGAGCAGCATTCTTCTAGCCTCTTGATTTTGTATCACTAGCTAGTTTTGCTCTCTGTCTAACCATACTAAAACTAAAAATGTCTCATGAGTTAGATCACTTTAACAATGACATCACTTGAACACTGTCACCTAGGTAATGGAATAATTACCATAGCAACAGAGCCTTTATCTTTCAGCAGCTATAAAATTTTGACAGATGGGAGACACTGATTGAAGATTCAAAGCAGGACATAAATGTAATATCTTATAAATTGCTATACTTTCATAAATATTAAATTAGGTTTGAGGTATACATATTGCTATTTATTTGCAAAGTTCATTTTGCTCTTGACCAGAAGGATATTCTTTTCTTAAAAAAATTGAGGTTAGGCTATTAAGTTAAGGGACATTAATAATACAATGTTTAAATTGTAAAATGTTAAGAGATCAGTAAAAAGAAGACGTCTGTAGAATGATTGCTCTTATTAAATTGACCAACTAATCAACTGCTGTCCCTATAGCTATAATCTATATCTGGTGAAAAATTCTGTTAAAATATATTCTCCTTTATTTTTGACTTTACAATTATTCCTTTCAATTGACTTAAATCTTGGGTGTGTTTATGGCTGTGTGTGTGTGTGTGTGTGTGTACAGTGTCTATATGTTTTCCTTCTGTATTAAACAAAATGAATTCAATGTGCATCTTTTAGGCAACACATTGTTATTGTGTAAGCAGTTTGAATTTATCATCTAATTAAGGGGATATAGATCAAAAGATCATTTAAGTATTTCTTATTTCCCTACTAAAATATAAAACAAAATGTGGATAATCAACTTTGTTTCTCATTTTTAATTCATTCATCTCTAAAGAAATTTTTATTTAGTAGGAAAAGTGGACCCAGTACATTGTTTTTATTGGGCCTTTCCAAGCTTGAAAAATACCACAGACTTCATAGCCAAAAAAGTACAGCGCATAGGGAAAGACATTTAAACAAAAAATTTAATAATAATGTGCTCCTTGACCTTTCCAGGGGTGGAAGAGTAAGTTTACTAATAAAATTATTTAGGCTATAAAAAGAATAATCCCTATCAATAAATAATGTGTACAGATACATTTTTATGGATTAATTTACCAAAGAATAAATTGTCATAATATCCAATCAAGGCCATGGATAAAAAATCAGCATTAGTATATGTTAATTTGATAATATTTTTAGAGAGCACTCATTCCCTTCTGGAGTTTTTCTTTTTTGTCTCATTCATCTCCCTGAAATTCATGTAGCAACTTGAAAGACGATTACTTTGTCAAAATTTTCCATAACTTAAACCCAAGCAGAGAACACAAGTCTCAATTGCATGCCTATTCTTAAATAGAAAATAATGATCTTACGATCTGTTTAGTTGTTGACAGCCAAAATCCACAATGTGCTCATTCAAATCTATTATAATTCAATTGCTTTGTGGCATAATGAGGAGTGTGTGTTTGTATTTGTCAGATATTTTTTTAAATTCTCTGACAGTCTTTACAAATTGAATTATAACTTCCCTATCTGCCCAGACAAGAGAATTAGGCTTCATTTCATCCATAGAGGACAACGCTCTTCCCAAAGAAGTCATGAGCAGGTTAAAAATATTAATTAGACCTCAAAAGGTTACTTGTAAAATTGAAGAGTCTTTCACTTTGTGCTGACCTTGGTGCAAGGCTCTGAAAATGACAGAGCAAGGGCTTTAAAGTAATAAAGACACATTTTATATGTGGACCCCACCTCACTCACTATCAGACGCTGTCTTTTGAGACTACAATTTCTCATTAGGTAAATTAGAAGAAGAATACCTACTTCTCAGAGGACTGTTTGAAAATCTCTTCACTTAAAGTGTATATAAAATACCCTGTACACTGCCTGGAACATAGTAGATACTCAGTAAATATTGACTCTCTTCACCTTTATTTTTGTAACCTCTTAATTGCCATCGTTCAGTTTATAATGAGTGTCAGAACTGGGATGAATTAAGGAGGAAATGGCCAATGTCTCCCCAATCTGAAAGGCATCTATAGGCTACAGGAAGGGAGACAATGGAGGACTAATGAGCTGATACATGGTGACAACCCCTGGTGATATGTGCAGATGAGAGTCTCCCTCAGCAAATTTCGCAGGTCAATAGTACATATAAAAATTAGCTCATGTGATATTTATCTTTCTCTGACTGGCTTACTTCACTTCCAAAGGACTTGTATGCATGCATATTAGCATAACCAATGGACACAGACACTGGGGTGGTGGGGCTTGCCCAGGGTGGAATTGGCTGGGGGAGTAAGGGGGTATCAATCAAGGAAAAGGAGACACATGCAAAACTTCAGACAATAAAAAAAAATACATTAAAAAAACTGGAACTTTATAAAAATAACAAAACAAACAAACAAAAAAAGAATTAGCTCTTTTTTTGTTTCATGAAACCATTCCTAAAGAATTGTGGAAAATAGAATTTTCCCAGCTGAGGTTGCTGTGGAGGAAGTTTTGTGAGAGCCACTGCAAGTCCTGTTATTCTGATCACATAAAACTATTGTGCTAGGAGGTGCTTAAAACACATTAGGTTCAAAATGTAGTCAAATAATTCCAGACAACTGCCACGGGTCAGTAGAATGGCCTGTGTGTAAAGACATCTCTGATCCATTTCTTAAGGAAATGAGATCATGATCAGAAAGAATACATTTTATTCAAAACTAGAAAAACTAGTATACACATTTATTTTAAAAATGTGGGTGGCTACTTAACTCTGCCTTGGACAGAAGTATTTTGATGAACTTAAAAAAAGGAATAAAGCTCTAACATGAGATTGCATAACCAGTTCACTTGCAAATGAGTTACGTTGGCTCCTGAGGTGGTTAGCTTAGGGCATAGGTTATAAAGTGCTAACCCACTGGCCATGTCTGAAGTGCAGACACCAGTTTCATAGCACAGGACCCATCTAAAGGGAGGTTAAGAGTAAACATTGGTCACGGGTTCGTTTAAGGATCAATCAATGTCTTACATGTCTTTCCTATCAGTCATGGCAAATGATCATCTTTCCCCTACTGTGGCGAAGACTGCTCTCTGCACACTCTAGTTTGGAGAAGCTCGGATCCTGGAACATCAGAGGAAAATGAGCCAAACAACGCTGTCATACTAAATTCACAAATATGATGTGAAAGTCTCCACGTGACACAATATTACAGTGGGATTCTCTCCGCCCTAACCTGGACAAAGAAGATGCAGCAAGGGTGAAATCAACAACTACCAAGTGTGAAAACCAAGTTGAACTAGAACAACAAAGAGAGAAACAAAATACTAAGTCTCCGGGTGATGTGAAAAGGCAAAGGACTCTTGGCCACAATCTAACCTATACACAATGTTTTCTTCCTTCCTTTCTTCCTTCCTTAATTTATTTTATGAATAATTGATTGCAGAGACAAAGGAGCAGGCAACAAGATCTTCAAATAAGCTTCTATTTCAGTTTTGTCTGAGGCTTGAGATAACACAGCAAACCCTGTATCTAATAGTTGAGTGCTGGATCAGCTAAACAAGAGTGGGAGGAAGTAAAAAGATAACTAGTTTGTCCTCTTTAGCTCGACTTTAACCTTGAGCATAAGCAAAATATTTGAAATATCAAGAAAGAGTTGTATTTTCTGAGGAAATGTCTTCCTGCTGTTTCCCTGTGGGAGAAGGAAGGGAAGGGGCCTGCTTAGCAATCACCTTCACCTTAAGTTGATCGAAAGGAGCTGGAGGAAAACTCCCTAGAGGATCTAGTAAAGGTTATTCACAAACACTGCAGCAAAATCATAATGATGTTAGCATTAGAAGCATCTGCATTTCTTTTCAAAGCAAGCAGAAGACAAAGATGCTTGCTATTGCTGCTTCTATTGAATAATATGCTAGATGTCTTTACCAGCATAGTAAATAAATAAACAAAACAAACAAATAAATAAATAAAAGATATAATTAAGAGTTATATGGTTTTAAAAAAAAGAGGAAGAAGAAACAAAGGGGCCATTAGTCACAGATGATATTATGATTGCCTACATAGATAACCCAAGAGAATCTACAGGCAAATGATTAGAATTAATGAGAAGCCAACCAGGTGTATATAGCCTATATTAAAAACAAATTGCATTTCTATACACAGTAAACAATAGTAAATATAATTTAATACATATATCTATCATTGGCAGAAGCACCAAATGTAAAAAAATTATAAGAATACATATAAATAAAGGTGTTTATGATTTCTATGGAGAATATTGTAAAACTTCATTGAAAAGCATTAAAGATGACCTACATAAAATCATGTTCATTAATAGTTTCAATATAATAGACATAGTGATTCTCATTTAAATAATCTGTATGTCCTATGAAATCCAAAGAAATCCTGACAGGAATTTTAATGAAGTTGAATAAGCTGATTCTAAAAGTATTATGGAAAAGTAAGTAAAGAATAGCAAGATATTCCTGAAGAACAGAATAAGAAAACTTATTTTATAATAAATCTTATTAAAAACCTGTTTTAATGAAGGTAAGTGTATTTGTATAGGAGTAGATTAGCAAACAAGTGGAATAAAAAGCCACAAATATATACACACATATGTTAAACTGTATACATGAAATAAATGGCATTATAGTTCAGTGGGCAAAGGATT
Organism: Murina feae; assembly: GCA_004026665.1. Classification (NCBI taxonomy): domain Eukaryota; kingdom Metazoa; phylum Chordata; class Mammalia; order Chiroptera; family Vespertilionidae; genus Murina; species Murina feae. Next base: position 23,945 of record PVJC01010157.1, read on the forward strand.
CTGGAAATTATTCTAGAACAATATAATATGTAGAGATAAAATAAAATCTAATCCTCATTTTATATGTACCCAGAACCAGATTAAAGTGGTTACATAACCTAAGTGTGAAATTTAGAATATAAGGAAACAATTTTGTGATTTTAGGATTATGAAGTTTCTTAGCCAAGGCACAAAAAATATAAATAAAGAGTGATAAATACAGGTATACTAATTATTTTTGTCCATCCAAATGCATCATTTAACAAGTAAAAAAGTAACAGTTACCAATTAGAAGATACTTGCAAAACCTAATTACCAAATGACTAGAACTGAGAAGATAGAATGTTTTCCTCCAAATCAATGAGAAAAAAATAAAAGAACAATTTAAAAGTGGAGAAAAAATGTGTACCAGCACTTTACAGAGAAAATACAGTTGTCAGTAGTTATTAGTAGTTATTCAAAAAGGTGTCAATACATATATTCATGGAAATCAAAATCAAAATGAAATATTATTGCACAAATTTCCATGGAAAAAATTTTAATGACTCACCATGCATAGCAATTACTGTGCGAGAATATGGAGCCAGAAGAACTCTTTCAAACTTCTGGCAGGAGAGTAACTTGGTAGAACCATTTTTAAGAGGCTCACAAACCTGCATGAAGTTAAAGACATGCATTTTACAACCCAGCAAATCTTCTCTGAGGGCATGAGGAGTCTGCTGCACTTGAGCACAGAAGACTGCACAGTATTTTTTATCGCAGCAGTTTCTAATTGCAATAAAATTACAACAATTTAAATACCCACAAGTATAAATTATGGATAAATTTTATATGTTTAAAATATTACACAATAGTAAAAATAATAAATAATATCTCACAAACATTTACTCATGAAAAGAAGCAAATTAAATACCATATGATACTTTTAGGGGGGAAAGCTCAAAACATAAAATATGTTTAGGAATATATATTTATATCTAACACAGTATAAACAAAAGCTCATGAAAAAAAAGAATCAAGAATAGTAGTTAGCCATAGGAATGAAGGACAGTGTGCTACATGGAAAAGGTACACACAGACTTCAATCATAATGGAAATACTATATTATTTTCTTATAAATATTTTGGTTTAAAATTTCTATAAAACTGACTTTTTTGGTAAATTTATAACCCTTGGTTCAAGTTCCAAAAGCAGAATGTTGCACAAGAAATGGATAGATGGATAGACAGCTAACCAACAAAGAAGAGGATAACTATAACATAATATAAACCATAACAAATGAATGTAATTGAATTAATAATTTAACCCATTAAAATGGGAAAAAATAATGTCATTTTAACATCGTATTTCATCTATATGCCCTCAGCATAAAGAAGCATAAAACTATATACCACCAATCAAAGGAACAAAATAACCATATATAGATATTGAACTTCCTTTGGTTGGTGTTTCTTATGTAGTATGAGTGAAAAATTTTAAAACTATTTCATGTGTATTTTATTGCTGAGTATGAGTAATCAAGGATACTAAAAATAATGGCAGACTGATTTTTCACTATTAGGGAAATTACAAATATAAAAATATGGGAGATTAAAATGAATCCTGTGATGTTAAACTAGAATTGAAGGAATCAGCATAAACTGGGGTTAGACGGATAGAGAGAAATGGAGTCAAAATTGTTTGATTAGAGATAGATGCAGATGTGATGTGTATCTGTATGTGTATGAGCACATTGCTCTCATAGTTAGCATACCTAAAGCCTAGATCTTGGTTACTAGATGCCATTTCTCCTGAAAAGGAGCTAGAACTACTGGGAAATTGGCTGATGAGCAGAAAAGGTAAAAGATGAGTGTGGAACATCTTATTGTGCTGGGAAAATTAGAAAGCACTCAAAGAGTGATGGAGTCATGTTACAAAAGAGTGAGAATATGAAATGGCACAGCCACTCTGGAAAACAGATTGACAGTTTCTTATGAAGTTAAACATACACTTCTGCATTATCAACTAACTTTTGGTGATTTACTAAGGAAACATTCACACTTATGTTCACATACACACACACACAAAAATTCACATGAATGTTCATAGCTGTTTTATTGAGAATAACCCCAACCAGAAACAACATCAATGTCCTTCAGTGGGTGAATGGATAAACTGAATGTGGCATATCCATACAATGGATAGTCCTCAACAAAGAAAAGAAAAGAACTGTTGATATATGCAACACTTGGATATTTTTCATGGGCATTATATGAATGAATGAAAAATCAAATCTCAAAGGCTACATATTGTGTGATTCCATTTACATAATATTCTCAAAATGGCCACTTGTGGTGATAGAGAAAATATCAGTGGTTTCCAGGGGTCAGTGTAGGAGGAGACTATAAATACAAGGGCATAGTCCAAGAGAGTTTTTTTGGAGTAATCAAACAGTTCTGTACTTTTATTGTGGTGGTGATTTGAATAAATCTATATTTTGTAGAACTAGACACACATACCCACACCCACATGTGCACACACACACTCACACACACATACATGAGTACATGAGGGAAAATTTAAAATCTGAAAAAGGATAGACTGTTTATTTAATATAGTACTGTCCATATTCTGGTTTTGATACTAGCCCAATAGCTATGTAACATGTTTTCATTGAGATAAGCTGGAAAAATGGCTACACAGTAGAAACTCTGCATTATTTATTTTCAATTTTTATGTGAATCTAAAATTCTTTCAAGCTCTGCCAGCATGGCTCAGTGTTTGAGCATCAGCCTATGAACCAGGAGGTCATGGTTCAATTCGTGGTCAAGGCACATGCCTGGGTTGCAGGCTCGATCCCCAGTGTGGGGCCTGCAGGAGGCAACTGATCAATGATTCTCATCATTGATGTTTCTATCTCTTCCTCCTTCTCCCTTCCTCTCTAAAATCAATAAAAATATATATTTAAAAAATAGACATAAAAAATAAAATTCTTTCAAAACAAAAAGATAAAGAAGACATAGACATCAGTTAGAAACAACCCTCACCGGCTAAATGTGGGATAATTTGAGCATCAAAATAAATAATGTAGTAACAGAATGCATCAGATTGTGTCCTCTAAGATACAGACAGTAAGACAGAATCAGAAGTGTAATCAATAGTTTATGGGCGGGAAAGGCCTGTCATACATAAAAGGGAGAGGGAACAGGTCGAGTCTCAAATGCAATGATCAACTGAGTCAGAAGAAGGGAGAGAAGGAAGGGAGGAGGATGTGATTCGCAGTATTTGGAGTGCGTGCAGCCCTGAGAAAGGCTTGTCCAGACTGATGGGAACCCTAGGAAGATGAAGATTGCCTTTCTATAGGAATCCAGTTTGGGGTCTAACTGGCCTAACCATTGTGCCTCTGCCATGGCCAGGCATTGGCCAGGAGCTGCTCAATGGCAGTGCGGATCTGAAAAGCAACAACTGGAGCCTGCCAGACGCATCCATGCTCAGGTTCTCAGGGAAGGAGATCTGAGCGGTGTACTTCTGTGGTCACACAAAATATCACACACTGAATTAAATATGACACACTGAATTAAAGCAAGTCCATGAATCCAGACTGATAATAATTATACAGACAAATAGAGAGAGGAAATCTCTTTTTTTTACAATGAAATTCCAGTTGAAAATGTTGAAGGAATTTACTGATTGGCCACTATCATAGTAAAATTATATGAGTCAAGCAAGAACCATTCATGGATTCTAAAACTACGAAGTAAAAAGTTTGATGAGGAAAAGCATATTTACATAGATTCAAGGTATTATCTCCAAAAATGCTTATTAAGCGCAGCAGGCATGGCTCAGTATTTGAGCATCAACCTATGAAATAGGAGGTCAGGGCACATTCTGGGGTTGTGGGCTCAGTCCCTAGTAGGGGGCATGTAAGAGGCAGCCGATTAATGCTTCTCTCTCATCATTGATGTTTCTATCTTTCTCTCCCTCTCCCTCCTTTCCTCTCTGAAATCAGTATATATATATATATATATATATATATATATATATATATATATATATATATATAGTATTAATTACAAAGAAAATAAAAGGAAATTTTAATGGAGACACTTGGTAGACACTATCTCAAACAAGCAATCCATGTTGACATCACTGGTGGCATAAACTGGCATCTTGTACTGTCTGAAGTGATTTACTGAGAAGGACACATCACTCTGTGTTATTTCTGTTCCCAAAATTTATAACCTGAAATTAATTATGTAGAAACATCAGACAAACCCAAACCTGCTATAAAATAATTGGCCGATATTCTTTAAAATGTAAAGGTTGTAAGAGAAAAGGAAAAGGCTGAGAAAATATGCCAGATAATAGGAATAAAAGAGACATAAATAAAAGCAAAAAGGGATCCTGAATTGAGTTTTAGACTGATATTTGGGGTAGGGGTGAAGTAAGTTTCCTATAAAAGCCATTATGGGAAGAAGTGAAACTTCAGGCTTGCAGGTTAGATAATACTATTGTGTTGATGTTACTTCCTTGATTTGGATAGTTGCTCTGTAGTTATAGAAGAAACTGGCCTTGTTTTTACTGCTTACACATTGGAGTCTTTAGGTGCTACAATATACTCTCAGAGAATTCAGAAAAATATGTTGTATATATTATATAATTCAATGTTGGTTGCTTATTAGTGGTGTTGTTTCTATTTATCAATCATAATTAGATAAAACTATTCAGTTTCAAAGGACAATATTAACAACAAGAAAAGATGACATACAATAATAAAGAAGAAAAGATAAAGTGGAAGCTTTTAAAAATTCATATTGAATTTTCACTAAGCTTGAGTACTTAAGATCAAAAATTTAGAAACGATTTGCTAGGCATCCTGAGCAGGATAAGCATACTTGCCACATGCAAAAGAAAAAAATATATATATGGAGCTGAGTCCTGGGTCAGAAACCTGGCACAACGCGCTTAGGCTTAAAAAAGACACTTAGTTGGCTGTTTATACCTGACTAACGAGAAGCACACTTCAGAGGCAAGTTGAGGACACAAGTCTGATTGCTGCTGCCTGTTCTGTTGCACAGAATTATAAACAAGACTACGAATAATCTATGTTTCCTGGGCTAACTTCACACAAAATTCTTCCCTCTACCAGGTACTCCCATTAATAAACTAGCCAGGAACAGACAGGTGTGATGGTGGAGGGTTGTGGGGTGGTGCGTGAGTTGAGGAGTATGACTTTATCAAATGCTTTTTTCAGTAGGAAAGGTGATGTTACCCCTCCCCAGTTGGTAGTCTCTAGGCCACAATAACATATAGGTAATTGATTAACTAAATCCTCTACATATGGAAGATTTATGTAGCTATATGTAGACACAACTTCTTAATTGCTTTATTTTTTTCTCAATGCATATTAAAACATCTGCAGGCATTTGGTATGTTTTCCCCTACAGCCACAATGGCTTTTGGTTTTGAGAGTTACCTACCCATGATTTAGAAACCATAGCTAGCAACTGACAAGTTTAACAAAATCTAAGAGGCCGACATAAAAATGCACAGATGGCTTCTTAGTGATGCAGTTCTTAAAATGTGCCTAGCTGTTGTTTAAAATATAAATTTAAGAAACAAAGCCTCGGAATTGAAAATTACCATAATTTTGCCTGTGTAAGCAGCTCTTAGCTAACCAACACATAGAGGTTAAGATCTTTGTTACTTCTCAAGTTTATTAAAAGTATCTGAAACATTTTTTCTCCTTGTAATCATGAAAATTTTTAATATGTGAGAGTATTTTATATTGACATTTGAAAAATTAACTTTTAATATACCTGAAAGGTATATTGGTCATTTTTTGTAATAGAAAACAGGCTTTCTAGGCAACATATATCAAGAAATTGATTAATTTGTCCCTATTGGAATGAAAATGTTCCCCGCATTTCTATCTCACTATTATACTAATTTCATGTGAGTAACAAAAAATATTCCAGATGTTAATCCCAATTTACAACATGTGCGGAATGATTTAGAGGCATTGACATAAGAGCAAAACTCTTTGGTACAGCACACCATGCTTAGATAACAATCCATCAAAATTAAATTGGACCTCAGAAATAAACACATGCATATATGGTCAATTAATTTACAACAAAGGAGCCAAGAATACTAAATGGGGAAAGCATAGTTTCTTTAATAACTGGTATTGGGAAAACTGAACAATTATATGCAAAAGAATGAAACTGCACCCTTATCTTGTGCCATATACAAAAATCAATCCAAAATTGATAAAGACTTGTATATAGACTGGAAACTATAAAACTCCTAAAACAAAACATAGAGAATTAGCTCCTAATAATGATCTTTTATTTGACACCTAAAGCAAAGGCAATAGAAACAATAATAAACAGGTGGGCTATGTCAAACTAAAAAAATGCCAGTAATGGAAACTATCACCAAAATTAAAAGGCAAACTTTGAAATAGGAGAAAATATTTTCAAACTATGTATATAACTAGGGATATTCAAAATACATAAAGGACTCATACGACTCAAATCCCTGCTGCTGCCCCCCCCCCGCAAAAAAATAAACACTCCAAACTCAAACAATCCAATTTAAAATGGGTAAGAGGATCTGACTAGAGATATTTCTAAAGAGGATGTACAAATGGTCAACAGGCATATAAAAGGGTGCTCAATATCACTAATCATCAGGGAAACACAAATCAAAACCACAATGCAATATCACTTCACACTTGTTAGAATGCCTATAAGCAAAAGAGAGAGAGAAAGAGAGAGCAAGCATTGGTGAGACTATAAAGAAAAAAGAACCCTTATGCACTGTTGGTGGGAATGTGGGTTGGTATAGCCACTGTGGCAATAATATGGAGGTTCTTCAAAAGTTTAAAAATTGAACTACTATATAATCCAGCAACCCCACCTCTAGGTATATAGAGGTGGGCAAAAGTAGGTTTTATTGTTGTCACTGTAAGAAACACAGTTTATTCCTATATTCTTATTTATTAATTATTGTATCATTTCCATGTGAACAACTATAACCCTACTTTTGCTTATCTCTGTGAAATGAAAACAGGATATCAAAGACATGTCTGCATCCCCATGTTTATTAGAGAATTATTCACAATATCCAAGATATAAAAACAACATGTCTGTGCATAGATGAATGGATAGATAAAATATAATGTTTAAACATTTATTATGATCATTATTATTATTGCTATTATAATTATTATATACTAGAAGGTTTTTCAACATGAGAATGAAGAATATCCTGCTGCTTGTGAAAACGTAGATAGACTTTGAAGGCATTATGCTAAATGAAATAAGGGAAAGAAAAAAATACTGCATGATACCACTTATCCATGGGATCTAAAGAGCCCGACTCAGCCTGGCCAGCATGGCTCAGTGATTGAATGTCAACCTATGAACCAGGAGATCACTTCTAGGTCAGGGTACATGCCCAGGTTTTGGGCTCAAACCCCAGTGTGGGGTGTGCAGGAGCCCAATCATTGCTATTTCTATCTCTCTCACCCTCTTCCTTCTTCTCTGAAATCAATAAAAATACATTAAAAAAATAAAAAGCCCAACTCAGAGGAACAAGGACTATAATGGTGGTTACAAGGGAGTAGGAGTGGGGAAAAGGGGGGAATTTAGCCAAAAAGTATAAACTTCCAGCTATAAGATTAATAAATTCTAGGTAACTAATATTCAACATGGTGACTATAATTACCAATATTATATTAGTCCTGGGGCATGAATTCATGCATGGGTGGGGTCCCTCTGGGTGGCCTGCAGGGATCGGCTGAAACTCGCAGTCCAATGCCACCTGCAGCTCCTACCTGCCACTCCCGCTCATCCCAGCCCTACTGTGCCTTCCACGCAGACTCACACCCAATCAGTCCTGATCGGCTCACACTGCCACAGCAGCACTCGCCATCCACGAGCCCTGTGTCTGGCACCCTCCCAAGGGGAGTGCCTGAGAGATTGGGCTGAAACCGGCTCTCTGACATCCTGGATAGCAAGAGGGTGCAGGCCAGTCTGAGGGACCCCACCAGTGCATGATCGGGCTGGAGAGGGACTGTTCCAGGGTGTGTTCAGCCCATCTCATTCAGTCCCCATCGGCCAGACCCCAGCAGCAAGCTAGATTACTGGTTGGAGCATCTGCCACCAGGAGGTCAGTGCATGTCATAGGAAGCGGTTTGGTAGCCTTAGCATATCATTAGCATATTCCGCTTTGATTGGTGTGGTTATTTTGCTGTTAGGTCAATTTGAATATCACCTTTTTATTATATAGAATATTTGAAAGTTGCTAAGAGAGTAGATCATAAATGTTCTCCTTCAAAAAAAGAAAAGAAATGGTAATTATGTCATATGATGTAAGTGGTCGATAATGCTGTGGTGATAATCATTTTGCAATATTTAAGTTTATTGCACACCTTAAACTTACACAGGGTTATATGTTAAATATCTATATGTATAAAAGCCTAAGCGACTGAACAACCAGTCAACCAATAGCTATAATGCTCACTGACCACAAGAAGGCAGGAGCACAATACAGGAGCTACCCCCTGGTGGTCAGTGCTCTCCCCTAGCCAACCTCCCATGGCTGGCCAACCTCCCATGGCTGGCCAACCTCTCAAGTCCGTCCTACCCGCTGCTGGCTGGCCTGGATTGCTCTGATCTCCGGACAGGCCGAGAAACCCCACTCATGCATAATTTATGCACTGGGCCGCTAGTATATCAATAAAGCCAGAAAAAAGAAGTTAAAAGCTGTGCAGCAAAATGAAGAAAAAAATGTGTGTGTGTGTATATGTATTTATACACACACACACACACACACACACACACACTGAGTGGCCAGATATTATGACCACCTGATGTTTGTAGGCAAATTAGGTATAATTTCCTGCTGAAGTTGCTAGAGGGCCAGATCATTATAAACGTCTGAATTGTACAACATACTTAACTATCATTGCTGATCAAGTTCATCCTATCATGTTGATGGCATATCCCAATGGAGATGGCTTCTTTCAATAAGACAATGCACTATGCCACGGTGCTCGTATTGTGCAGGAGTGGTTTCAAGAACATGAGGGAGACTTTACCTTGCTTAGGTGGCCCCCACAATCACCAGATCTCAATTCAATTGAGCATTTGTGGGACGAAGTTAAAAGAGCCATCAGGCAGCTGGTTCCACAACCATCAAATCCCACAGAACTGGACAGTGCTATTATTCATCAGGCATGGTGTCAGATTCCTCACATCACCTTTTAACATCTCGTGGAGTCAATGCCAAGAAGAATCACCACAGTATTGAAGGCAAAAGGTGGCCCAATGAAGTACTGATGGGGTGGTCATTATAATCTGGCCATTCTGTGTGTGTGTGTGTGTTTGTGTGTGTAGTATATATAATAATAAAAGGGTAATATACTAATTAGACCAATTATATATGTATGTGTGTGTGTTTAAAAATTACAGTCTTTTATTATAGATTGAGACAATTCTCTCTTTAAATTAAAATCTGTACTGTTTATTGTCAGTATCCTCACACATGTTAGATAAATTAAAATAACTAATAAAAAAGGGAAGTCTGGATATCTAGAATCAGAGTTATTATAAGGTTAATTACTTCTCATGATTAGAAGATTTGAAATGGAAAAATGCAGTCTAGTTTATAATACAGACATACAATTTAATGCAACAGAGAAGTAACAAAAGGAAAAAAAAGAAGTCTCAGAAGAGAGATGAAAAATTTCACATCCTCATATAATCTTTGCATTTCCAACTTAGAGGTACCCTTCCCCATTCCTAAGTATTTCTATTTTTTAATAACATACCTAGTAACCTGATATTTTCTTTCCCAGTTACTTTCATAATTATAATCACATTTCATGCTTACTAAAATGCTTTTGGAGTCTTAAGGCAAATTTAAGATTTAGGATAAAATGAGAGCACTAGAACGTTGTTATGGAAAGAAACTTTTGACACTATTTTTTAGATTATTTTTCTACAGCTATATAAGTGAATGAAATAGATATAGGCAATAGGAGTAGAAATAAAACCCTGAAATTAACTTAATCAAGCAGTTCATTTTAAACTGCCGATTTGTGTTTGTTTGGACTTTTTGGGATAAGGTACAATAAAGTTAAATAAAACCATTATTAGGATAGAGAAAAAGAGGGTGAGGTTGTGACAGATATTAGCCAGTTCTTTATAGCTCAAAGTGCCTCGATGTATACGTTTGTTATAATGTGCTTCCCGTCCCACCATTAGGACATCAATAAAATATTGCATTATATTTTTTAAAAACCATGATTGGCCCTTGTCATGAGAAACAGCCTTCCTCTTTTTTGAACTCCCATTGCCATTAATCTCCTCTTTTCTTACAATACCCTTCACTTTCTGATATAATTAGCATCTGGTCTCTCATGTCAGAATGCAGTTTTTGAAGGCAAGGGCAGTATCTTTGTCACCCTTGTACCCTTAAGAGTACCTAGCAAAGGGGCTTGTGAAAAAACGCAGTGAGTGACAATTGTTGATATTCTGTCAGACCATGATAAATAGGCCTCAAATTATCTCTCAGGCTCCATTCTGCCACTCAAGCTGCATGAATGGAGGCGGCCATGCCCAGCTTTGGTTCTCCAGTCTCAGTTCCCAGAAGAAAGCACTTTAATAGTCAACTGCCAGGGCTATGGTAATATCTTAGAGATTTTCAATTGCCTGAAATGCACAAGGGCCAGAGACTGAAAGTAAATCCAGATAACAGATTTGGAGATAATAATAGAAAGATAATTGATGTATGAAATGTCACAACTCAAGTAGAAAAGACATGGGGTAGGGAAGACAAATAAAAAGATGAATTCAATGTGTTAGCAAATAGCAGAGTGGTAGAAAAAAATCCAGCTTTATGATAATATTGGCTGTGAGATTACCCATGAATCTTCAGAAAAGAGAACTAGGAGTTCAATAGTCCACTAGACAGATTTCATGGCTTTTTTTTTTTGAAAAAGAAAAAAACAAAAACAAAATATTCTATGAGTATAATCCATGAAATAATACATAATTTATTGAGGGGTAAACCAGAAAGATATAAAGAAATAAATGGGGTGAACATCAGGCATATTTTTTGGAACAGTGCAGGATGGTACAATGTGTTATTTATAAAAATGTCGTGTTGTCACACTAACAGACATCATCACATATGAAGAAAAATGGCATTTAGTGGTGATAACTCATCCCTTAAAAATGTAAATTGTAGAAGTGCCATTTGGAAGTTCTGGGTCCAAAATAAGCACTTGTGTTATTTCCCATTACTCTTTGATCTTCCACTAAAGGTCAGACATTCTTCATATACATTAAAGGCATAACAGAAATGAGGGCCATTATTTCCTTGTATAAACTTCCCTTTTCCCTACGGGATTGATCTACTCATGCACCTTGTACATCTTACTTTTTCTGCACTATGCTTTTGGCCACACTATTCCCAATGACTGAAATGTTCTTTTCTCCCTTGCCTTTAAATACACCTACAGCCATTTTTCATAACTGCAAATCTTATCTTCTCCTTGCATATTTTTAAAAATGTTTTAAAATAATTTTTACTTGGATACATCCCTTGTATCATTGCTCTGCTGTTTATCGGTAAAGTTTATTCTAAGTTGTTATTTCGTTGTCCCCTTACAATGATCACAAGCTCTTTGAAGAACATGGACTGTGAATTCTAACTTGCATGCACATCAAGATTACAATCCCCTTGACTGTCCTGCTGCAGAATGGAAAGAATCATTTTTTTCCAACATTTCATTCTTGAGAGCATTCTCAGGAAACTTGGTTCCAGGAAGTCAGCTCAGAGCCATAACTTTTCACATACGCAGAGTACTCAACTAAGATTTGATGGGTGCTTAATAGGAAGATGGTGGAGCTTTGGATCTTGTGAGGGGAGAGGTCAGAGTCACTGCAACCAACAGTCCCTGGTAGATTGACCAGGCACACAGGCAAGACCCAGGCACACAATTCTGGGTCTTCTTCTCTCCAGCATTGGTGGAGTGCACACAACTAAATTAAACCCTAGAGAAAAAGAAAAACTGATTGTATGCTCTTAAGCTATTCTTACCTAATTGGAAAAATCCAGTTTCATAATACACAAAAACATAGATGAATGCAAATAATTGTATGTAGAAAAAAAGGAGCTGAGGGAGATATAAGTTCCAAGGGTTTGATGAATAGGTTCTCATCATCAGTGTAGGTTTTACTGTCTTGATATTTACTAATTTTTTATCTACAAGTATTTATTAAGCTGACCTTCTACTGTGTGCCAGTCATTGAGCTATGCATAATTTCACTTAAATTTTAGAGTTAAACTGCCAAAATTAAGCCTTGTTTGTACAATAAGCAACAAAGCAAGCTGCTTAACTTTTTAAGCCTCAATTTTCTATCTGTAAAATGGAGATAATCCCAGTAATTATCTCATATAATTAATCTGAGTATGCAACAAACTAATATGAATAATGTTTTTAATGTGTATGATACTTGTGCTTCCTAAAATAACTATTGTTGTTATTACTATTACTAGAGCCCTGGTGCATGAAATTCGTGCATGGGGGATCCCCTCAGCCCAACCTGCACCCTCTCCAATCTGGGACCCTTTGGGGGATGTCTAACTGCTGATTTAGGCTCAATCCCAGGGATCGGGCCTAAACTGGCAGTCAGACATCCCTCTCACAGTCCTGGACCGCTGGCTCCTAATCACTCACCTGCCTGCCTGCCTGGTCACTCCTAACTGCCCCCCACCTCCGCTGGCCTGATCACCCCTCACTGCCCCCTCTGCCAGCCTGGTCACCCCTCATGGCCCTCCTGCTGGCTTGGTCACCCCACACAGCCTGCTTGTTCAGTCATTTGTTCATCTCTCACTAACCTCCCTGCCAGCCTGGTTGCCCCATGCAACCTACTGTTCAGTTGTTTGGTCACTCCTCACAGCTCTCCTGTTGGCCTGGTCACCCCATGCAGCCTTCTTGTTCAGTTATTTGTTCATCCCTCACTAACCCCCCTGCTGGCCTGGTCACCCCATGCAGCTTGCTTGTTCAGTCCTTTGGTTGTCCCTCCCTAACTCCCCTGCCAGTCTGGTCATAGGCAGTCATCTTGTGAGGGTGTGAGGATTAATTTGCATATTACCTCTTCAGTATATAGGATTGTATTTATCATTGACTTGAACTTTTTATTACTATTATTATAATTAATTTGTACTTTCTATAGATATATTCATATTCTCTAAATATCAAATAGTATTACAGCCATATTACCAAACTTATGTACTGAAAAGAGCTGATTGTTGCCCTTTCAGTAATGTTAACTATAGTGTGAGTGTATGTATGTTAGATATGCACAAATTCAACTATATTATAAACTAGAGGTCCAGTGCATGAAATTCATGCACTGAGTGGGGGAGGGCTCAGCCCAGCCTGCCCCCTCTCACAGTCTGGAAGCCCTCAGGGGATGTCCTACTGACTGCTTAGGCCTCCCTCAGTGAAAGACAACTGGGCAGATCGGAGGAAAGTGCCACCCCCATCACCCCGCTGCTGCTGTCACTGCCGGTCGCTGCAGCCTCCAAGGTGTTTTCATCAGCACAGTCCCTTGACCATGAAAAAAATGACAACTTTCTTTAGGCATTTTCAAGATGTCTCTTTCATAGAATATGACATTTATTTCTTTTCTTTTTTTTTTATCCTCACATGAGGATATTTTCCCATTGATTTTTATAGCGTGAGGAAGAGAGGGAAAGATAGCAAAACATCAATGTTAAAGGGACACTTTGATTGGCTGCCTCCTGCATGAGCCCTGACCTGGGCCCCAGCCAAGGAGGATCCTGCAACCTAGGTACATGCCCTTGATTAGAATCGAAGCCAGCCCCCAGCCATGGCTGCAGGGCTGGGGCTGGGGGCTGGCCCCCCTGTGTGTTGTTCTCTCCTGCTCTGGACCCAAGCCAGGCCCCACCTCCTGAGCTGGTCATGACCATTACAAAATCCTGGCCAAATTTGCAGTATATATATATGATGGATATTGTTCTAGTTATGAGGAAATAAAGACTAACCAAATGAGAAAAGCAAAAGGTACTTATTCACAGTTTGCTATTATAAGGAAGTCAATCACTATTCCTGATGTTTTGCCAGAGACTCAAAGGCAAACAGAGGAGTGAGAAAGCTTTATAGTGGTAAAATAGGAGGACTTCAGATGTGCCCTGATTGGAGGCCATTGGCATGGGGAAACTGGAGGTGGGTTAACTAGAAATAGGGCATCCAATTTGGCTTCTCTGGTTGGACCTAAATTTGAAGTGGGAACAAAAGTTTGGGAACTTGTCGAGTCACAGGAATTTTAGATAACATAACTCCTATGATACAGGAGTTATTATTGAGCTACCTGGGTAATACTAGAAATAGCAATCGGACATCCTACAAGTCTGATTTATAGCAGTCTGGCTTTCTAGGATGAATATTGTAGATAGTAGGCTGGTTTCCTGTGGTAATCACTAAAGTTGTGAGTCAGAGCTCTATTAGCATATATTCTCTAAATGTAATAAAACATATTTTACATATGGTTTTGTCATTAGTTGCATAGTCAGTCTTTCAGAAGCATAGAATCTGGAGTTAGAGTATACACTTTACTAAATGGTTAATCTCTCTGTACCTCAGTTTTCTAACTTGTCAAATAGAATCAGGATAGTAATTCATTTATTAAGGTTATTGTGATGACTAAATGAATTGACATATGAAAAGCAATTAAAACAATGCTGGTCACATAGCAAGCACTACAATTTATTATGATATGATCGATGGAAGAGAATTTCTTGTCAGATGTAATTCATAGGATGCTACATTCCTTCAACTGCCTCTCACACTACAAAGTTTCAAGCATTTTTCACCAATATGAATTCTATTTCCACTTAAGCTACAGTATTACCTCTAGTAAATTCCCACTAAAGACTAAATACATTCCCTTGGAAGCTATGCGGACTTTCAATTCCTCACTATTTTTCTGCCATGTGACCTTCCAGTGCTCTCTAGTGAATAAAATATATTTCACTCTCCATTTATATTGACTTGTTCATGCGACTTGCTTTTGCTAAAAAAAAAATACTATTTCTAGACACTACGTGAGCAGTGGCCTTAAATGTATTTGCACAATTTGGCTTGGCCTCTTGTTTAACTCCGATTGTCATGAGAAGTGTCTTAGAATGCCTCTGTCCCTTTAGTCTGGGCCCCAGAATGACTTAGGTGAAGCAGATCTAAACTGACCAGAGCCCAGAGCCAAGCCCAGCCTACCCTGAAAACCCCTGGGCTAATCCTCACTCAGATCTTTGAGGAAGAACAAATAAATGCTTATTGTTACAAGCCTCTGGGTTCATGGAGTAGATTGCTAATGTAGCACCTTCACAATGATAACAGACTAACCGAGGAGAAGAATAGGTTAACTTTCTCACAGATTTGTCATGACTGGATAAAACAAGTTGTCTGTCTCTTTAATGAGGGAATTTTTGAGAAGGTGAGACAGAGACTAGTGATGTTTTGAGAAGGCAGACATGATTGAGAACGTTAGGGTTCACAAGGCACTGCCAGAGATGTTTGGCTAGTTGGGCTTAGTAGAGGACTGAGCGAGTTGAGGACATTAGAGGAATAGAGGGGGGATTATACTGAGAGAGACAGAGTGGAAGCAGAAGCATGGGGGGAGGGAGCGAGGTTGCATTGCATTGCATTATTTCAAATAGGATAAATGAAAGAGTTAAATTGTCTTCCCAAAGTGAATATTTCCTAACAGTGGGGAGAAACCTATATTTAGAAATAAAAACTATTCATTGCAAATATGTCAGAAATCACTCAGGAAAATATACAGTTTTGAAAAAAAATCTCAATTTCATGGAAGAAATTCAACCAATTGAATCATGCTGGCTGTTAGCATTTCATATTTGTGAGCACACAAAAGCATGGTCTTTAGAAATACTATATGCATTTGAATGGCTTTTGTAGTTCTGGCATCAGGTTAAAATTTAATTCCTTGCAACTCCCAATGATTGTATTTAGAATATCAGCCTTTGCAGTGAATTCTTTCAGTGTGGTGCAGCAAAGACCTTCTTATGTTTCTGTGAGTCACATGGAGGTAAAGCTTCTGCATGAACCATGAGAATGTGTGCAGACGGAAACATTATTTTCTTGGCAATGCAGAACCGCCGCCATATGCTCCAAACCAGGCACGGTGTGCGGTATTATTCAAAATTATCTTTATTCATCAGAAATCTCTGGATTTCACATGGTGGTCACATTTACCCAGTGGGTGGGCCTTGGCTGTACTCCCTCTAACCCTAACTCAGTAAGTTTTTCTTAACCATCATATTTACTTGGCAAAGCGAGAAGCTCAGTGGGTTCACTGTCAGCACAATGTAGGACCTAAAATAAAATTTGCATTGCTTTAATTCCTCATCTACTTACTTCAGACACAGGAACACTAATGAAAGTGAGACAGTGACAAGGGAAACACAATAAGGACTAGTCATGATTATGATAAACAGCTTAAAAATTCAAACAGAAATATACAAATAAATGATAAAATTTTTCTATCATCACCTGCCTTCAAAATTAACTACTGTTGTCATTACATCATATATATATACATATATATATATATATATCCAAAAAGTAATTTTGTGTATTATATATGCCATTATATATGTGTATACTTCAGTATGCTTTGTTTTGTACCTTAATATATTTTCAAAATCTTTACATATTTGCATGTAGAGTTATAATATGTATTTTTAAAAATGAGTAATCTGTTATTTTACAGTATATTCCTATTGATGTTCATTTAGACTGTTTCTAATTTTTAGTCTTTATAAATATTTAGGTAGACCTAGTTTTTAATTCCAGGACTAAGTTATTTTCAGATTAAAGTGAATACCCTTGTTTATTTATTTTGGGATAATTTGTCAACTATATTGTAGTTATCTTACTAGCTATGGAATCCTGAGTCAAAACACATGTGCATTAAAATGTTTTATAGATATTGCCAAAATGGCCTCTAAAATGGATACTGCAGTCAACAATATATACTTCTTTATATCCCTAAAACAGGCTTACAAATGTAAAGGTAGAAACTATTCCAATTTGTTTTTAATTACTTTAATAACAATTGTAGTTATGTATATTTTTACAAGTTTATTTATTTATTTATTTAACTGAACTCAATGGTCATATGTGTTTCAATTTATAAATTAGATATTTTTTTGTTATTAATTCCTATAAGTTATTTTCATCTGGGGAGAAATTAGTAAAAAAAGGAAGGAAGGTAGGAAAATAGGCAGGAGAAAATAAAAAATCAACTCATCAAGAATAAAATTTTCAAACACAACATCTTAGCATGAGCAGATATCGAAAGTCACATGTGTTTAGAATGGTGCCATGTGGAAAACAGGATGCTTGGGGCTACAGGGTGGAGGGAGGAAGAAGAGTCAAACAAAGAAATTGTCAAGAGTGAGAATATGGTCCTTGCCTTTAGAGGGCTGAGCCTCAGGAGAAGCCTGACAGTTCCATCTTTTCTTTGAGTAATTCGATATATGCCTTAAAAAAAAAAAAAAAAAAAAAAAAAAAAAAAAAAGAACGACATTCTCTTTAAGCTAGACTATTATTGTTGGAATTATTCACTGCTGCTTCCTGAGATGGTTGACTCTACACCTTCCCATTGATGACAGGCTTGACCTTGTGATCTGCACAGCCCCATCCTGAAAAGTGTAAGACAGTTGTAGATGCCTGGGTCCCAGAGTGATAATGCAATGGAGTACAGCCACAGCTAAGCCATAATGGACATAAAACTGGATGAAGTACTTGACCTGTTTAGTGCTGAGGCCCTGGGATTTTAGGGGCAGTTATTATATCACCGTACTTTAACCTAAGCTAAGAGTTTATTTCTTGTTTAACTTATATGGAGCAATGAATATAGTTGCTTCTTCTTGGGGGAAATTCTGAAAAATAACATTGAATAGGCATGGTGGTATCTATTATTGAGAGTCTTTAAAGATATTTAAATAATTTAAAATTTCTCCTGAAAGCCCTGGAGACTCTGAGGTTTAATAAACAAAGACAGTGTATCTTCCATTTGGAGACAGTTTGTAGAGTTTCTTGGGATATTGTGAGACGCTGAGATAATTCATATTACAATATTACCTATGCAACTTGAGAAGGCTAATTTAGGGTGGTGGCAATAGAAAAGCAGGAAGATCAGGTAGAGAAACAAAAACAGAATACTATTTATTCTCATTTGGCTTTATGCATTGGATAGAAGTTTTAGCTCAATAATAATTCTGAAAATTTCCCAATCTAGATCTTTCAGATACAAGGTCTACCATCTGGAGTGTTTTTTAAAAAACATCTGGATAGTGATTAAATATCATAGTTTTCCAGCAAATGTCTGGCATAGTATATATATACAACCTTGGAGTAGAATTATAATCAATTTCAAAGAAGAATAAAATTAATGCTTAACATTACAAAGTTAAATGACTATAAATCTCATATTTTACTTTAACTCAGATGTGAATTTTATGTATGTCTATATAATGATATCCAATCACCATATGCTTTGAGAAAAATTTTCCCTGAATCATTATTGGTTTTATCTTGACTTAGAACTACAATCATGTTTTTTGTATTTGTTTTTAATGTGTGTATGTGTGTGTGTGTGTGTGTGTTATTTTATTAGGAATTTGATTCAGTGCTTTGAATTGGTAACAGAGGGTCAGGCTTTAGAACCTGTATCTTGTTTGTGATCCTTAATTTCTTTCTTACCTCCCTCTCTCCCTCCCTCCTACTCTCCTTCTCTCTCCCCTTCCTTCCTTCCTTCCTTCCTTCCTTCCTTCCTTCCTTCCTTCCTTCCTTCCTTCCTTCCTTCCTTCCTTCCTTCCTTCCTTCCTTCCTTCCCTCCTTCCCTCCCTCCCTCCCTCCCTCCTTCCTTCCTTCCTTCCTTCCTTCCTTCCTTCCTTCCTTCCTTCCTTCCTTCCTTCCTTCCTTCCTTCCTTTCTTCCTTCCTTCCTTCCTTCCTTTCGTCCTTCCTTCCACAAATGTTAGTTAACAACTGAACACATGCCATGTATTATAATAGGCAACAGATATACAGCAGTGAACAGAGCAAAGTCTCAGTCTTCTTTGGTGAGGAAGAAAAAAATACACATATAAATGTGTAACATAATGGCAGCTGGTAAGTCCAAAAAAGAAAAATAAAGCTAAAGAGTAGGGGTAAAATGCCATTTTAGAGGAGACATTGAAGGAATTCCTCGCTGTATGTCATTTGAGCTGAGACTAGAATGAGGCAAGGAGGTGAGCCAAGCAAACACATGAGGGCAAATTGGTTCAGGCAGAAGTAACAACTGGGCAAAGGGAGTGAGATCAGAGCATACTTCCCCTAGTGGAGGAACCAAGGAAGCCCTTGTAGCTAAAGGTGAGTGAGTGGGAGACTGGAAGAGCTGAAGCCAGAGAGAACTAGGGGTTGAGATCACCGAGCAACTTGGAGGATGCAGCAAGGGCCTGTTTTTTTCTTCCAAGTGTGGTGAGAAACTGATAAAAGGTTCTGAGCAGGACAATAACATTTGATAGAGGTTTTTAAATGCTAGATGTGTGGCACCAGAGCCAGATGCCTGTGTATGAATGCCTAGCCCCATGTCAGGGTTCTTGATTACTCTGGGTCTCAGTTTCTTCATGTGTTTAGAGGATGTAATTATAATAACTCCATAGAAATGTTGTGAAGCTTTTTAAAAAGGTAATTCAAATAAAGCTCTTACCTCAATGCCTAAAACATAGTAAATCTCAATGAATATGCTTTATAGTTTTTGTGATAAATATTGTTGCACTAGCCTCATTATTTTTAAGTGAGTTTTTTGAAAACCTTAGAGAACTTAGTAATTTAAAGTAAAGGGAAGATGGAGAAAGTGTTGGATTATATGATAGAAAGTAATGTCTTAATATTAAAATAACTAGGGGCCCGGTGCACAAAAATTTGTGCATTCGGGGTGGAGGGAGTCCCTCAGCCTGGCCTGTGCCCTCTCACAGTCTGGGACCCCTCAGTGGATGTCCTATGATGGCCCCAGTCTGCCAGGTGCCTTTTGTGTGTGTGTGTGTGTGTGTATGTGTGTGTCACCACTGGGGACCTTCCCCCAGCCGCATCTGAGGTTCGGAGCAGTCCTCCTGTGTGTGTCTACCTGCCGGGGGCCTGCCCCCAGGCACACCGTCAAGGCTTGGAGCAGGCACCCCCTCTATGTTGATCTCTCAGACTCTTGCCCTCCCCTGCATGTTGTTCTCTTTTTTGAGCTGTGACCAGGGCTGGGTGCTGCCTGCCTCCCAAGCTTGCCTACTGCCCATCTTCCTCCAGC